>JAPMOQ010005902.1:2031478-2070483 GCA_026543055.1 Argiope trifasciata
TGTGTGTGTGTGTGTGTGTGTGTGTGTGTGTGTGTGTACTCAACTATAAGCTGGTAAATAAAAGATTGAAGCAAAAGAAAGGAAAGATGACATAATTAAATACAAGATATAGATATTGAAGCTTTCATAATTAGAAAAAAAGAAAACAGCAAATCATAGAACATGGAAGGCAATAAATTTAGAATTTACTCATCATTTTTCAACGTATCGTCGCATAGTTGATACCTAAACTTTAAATAATCGGCTAATAATATCTGCATCCGAAATATAAATTTCTGATAAATTTCAAGAAATAGTTTCGCAAAATTTATATTTTCAGTATCCAAGTTTTGTCAGTTCCAAATTTTTACAAAAAGACAGTTTTACTGACTTATGTCAATGAACTTGAAAAATTGACGTTCTCAGTTTTTTTTAAAAATTCACTACTAGTAAGGTCATTAGGAAACGAATTAATTGCTTCTAAACAGAAACAAAAAGCTTTAAGTAAAGAGAAACAGCAGTCAAAGACGAAAAAAATAATAAGCAGACAGAAAGATAAATAAATGAATAAACAAATAAAATAATTTCAAGTACATCAACATTCAGATGCAGTGTAAGATAAGTATTTGAAAATACTTCAAAATTCTTAGACTATTGCCTACATTTCATGTGGATTTAAACATATATTTATAATTGCAGGTGACAAACACGTTGAGTTCGACGTCTGTGTGGTCTGAAGGAACTATTTTTTCTTAATTTACAACCAGAAATCAAAATGATTTAAATCTCATTTATTTAATGTGCTCTTGCAGTGAGAATCTCCCAAACACGATCCACTTCGAATATTTAATCCTTAATGCATTTATAATAATAATAATAACCAAATAAATTATTATTATTGCTCGACAATGGATTGTAACACACTTTGCGCATGCATTAGGATGGGTTTAATTAATCAAAATTTTGGTGAAAGGAAAGATGAAAGGATTAGATGTTTTACATCTAGCAATGAAGACACGCGGATTTTGGGAAGTAAATATTAGAGATAATAAGAAATATAGAAGGAGAAAAGAACTAATGCACAGTAAAATATTGCAGAGCAATTTTTATTTAATGTAAAGGGAAACTATTAAATTATGAAGAATAAATAAAAAATTTCTCTTTCTATAATTTTTCAATTCCTTTTTTACAAAATAAGAATCACATTTTTTTTTATTAAAATATACTTTCTTTTTTATATGTTATTGAATTTTTTTCGGTAATATTTTAAAATTAACATACTTGTGAAAAAATGTTAATTAAAAAGTATCTCATGGGAGAAATCCAAGGACAATGGTGAATACCGGAAATGCGCTTATCATTCCGCGTTTCAAACCTTAATGAGATAGAATTGTCGAAATGCATCATCTCAGAATCCGTTGACGAACCGTATTTTGCTTCAAGACTTTTTATTTCTTCAGGCCTGCCTTGAACAACAAAATAGAAACACAACTATACTTTTAAGTACTTTTTTCCTTCATTGATTTTGTTTATTTTAAAATCTAATTTAGTCTATCAAATATTATTTTCAAAAATAAACAAAAATATTTTGAATATTTTTTTCATCGAAATTTAGTAACGCCCTTTAAAGTCAAAAACCTTCCTAATAAACTTATCTTCAGTAAATAAAGATTTAAAAAGAAAACAGCATCTATCTTTTTATTTATTTATTTAGTTTGTTTATCACTAAGGACGACTTTCCTTCATAAATTTCCATTTCCATCAAACAATGTTATTTTGATTTCTGCGTTATTCTGAAGATAAGATTCGAACCATGAAAAGCATTCCATCTGGCCATGGAAATAGAAAGATATTTAAAGGGTCGTTCAACTTGAATCCATTCAAGATTTCTGGTTACGCAAATCATCTGCATTCAATTCGTTCTCCATCTGATGATGCAAACGAAATATGATCGATCATTTTGTCGTCAAAAGTATAGCTGCAGCTGCAAAAAACCAATTTGAAGTTTCGACTGACATTGCAATATATCACTGTTTCAAGCAAGTTTAAGAACTGCTTTTACAAAAAAAATCACGTCATTAAAAATCTTTTTTTTCCCTTAAAGTACAAACAGCCCTCAGATTAAAATGTTGATGCCATGTAATGCTGTCTTTATTATATGAGAAATGGTCTTCGAACTCTTTTCAAAAGGAATTCCGAAAAATGAAATCTGATAATCATTAATATTCGTCGATGTCTTCTCAGAAAACGAAAGATTTTGTTCTGGAAGAACAATGCCTTTAAAATAAAATGAATGATTCTTATTATATAGCAGCTGATTACGTGTTCTTTTTTCATTCACTGGTCGGCAACTTTCAGCTGGTAAATGGACGAGAATAAATAATTGCCACGATTGTTACTTTTCAACTTAGCGACCTGTCACTAGGTTGTCGCTAAAAGAGTCATTTTAATTTTTGGACCATTCCACTTTCTTCTTTTGCTCTGTTTTCTTCTGTCAGCAGTGAAATGAAACATTGTTGTACAAAAACGAGCAAGATAACGAAGCGGATTTATTCATTTTCATTTCCTCTGATTAAAAATGTATTCCGTTGATGTTTGTGATTTGAATCCATGATAGAATCTTGATTTGTTGCTTGATTTTAATTTCTGGTCCATACGCTTTCTACTGCTCTGTTTTCTTCTTTCAACACCGAAATGAAACATTGTTGTATAATAATGGACAAAATAGCAAGGTAGAATTAATTTATTTTCGTTTCCTCTGATTAAAAGTTTATTCCACTGACGTTTGTGATTTGAATTCACCATAGACTTGATTCTTTCCATAAACAGCTTATCTGTGTTACAACTCTCTAAAAATATTTCGCTATATTTCCTACTTTAAAGAGATTAATATAAGCCTAGAAAGCATTACAATTAAGAGATTAGCTCATTCTACCTTCAATGCGCTGTTTACTTCTTCGTATACGAAAAACAGAGAAAGTATTACATTCAATGAAATGTTCGAGTCGTATATTTTGACGAATTTTCAACTTTTCGAAAAAGTTGAGTTCACTCTTGAGCTCTAAATGCACATTTTCGGTAGTATGTGTGTCTCTGAGCACGATAGCTTAAAACGGCTTTGAATTAGATGTACGAAAATTGATTATATGGATATAAGTCCAAATTTATATTTATCAAATTTTGAAAGAAGACCATTCTGATGAATGTTTTAACAGAAGTGAATTGATAATTACAAATTGCAAAGAGTTCAATGGATAAAATACAATAAGAAGGTTTAGCCTCTAAAATACAGACTCTTATAAAAGTACGAAATAAGTTCGTATGACCGTATGCAGTCTGTACTTCCGCATGCAAGTAAAAGCAATAACTTAAATCTTGTGACTGCAACTGTGGTTTCGAGATAGATTTTAGTTATAATAGGTTAGAAAACGAAAGGAGATGGAGATAAGGTTTTTATTGGAGATTATAAGGAAAATTCGATGAGACCACACTCTTTTTCTTCTTACTAGAAATTTCCTTTTTCCGTTAGCAGTAAATATTTTTTGTGCGTTTACTGAGAAATGCTAATGGCTGATCAGCATTTTTGACAAATCAAAATGCATCAATATCTTGATAAGCTATAAAAGAATTTTTTTCTAGCTTCCTTTTTTTTTTTCACTGTAACACATTATATACAGTGTAGACATTGCATAAGACACTTTGCTCCGTTTATAAACTTTTCACTCCGATCGTTTACGAAGGAGGCCTTATTGAATAAAAAGTTTGAGAAAATTATTTAGTTTACATTAAATTGCTTCACATCTTAAAATAAAAACATTAATAATGAGATCTTTCATATGACATTTAGACATATTAAATGTAGTAAATATGCATACATAACTTTTATAAAAAAGTTGCTGACATTACCTAATTTCTATACTGAAAAGAATTTAAAATTTACTGTAGAAGTTTTTTTAATAAACTTTCATTGATAGTAAATATTTCATTTGATTAAAGTTGACATTCTTACGATTTTTGAAAGTACTTAACAAACACGATTTCATGGGAAAATTCATGATAAATTTTTAATATTTAATTTGTTTAATTTTTAGTTTTGAAATTGCGATCTTGGATAATTCATATTTTGTGATTTGTAAATAAATAATTTCTAAAATCTCAATTTAGGGAAAATAAGGATGGCAATTAAAAATTTCAATAAATATTTGGTATCCTGATAAACAAAGTTTTTTTAATAAATTTTAGTATTTGTTTTTTTTTAATTCCATCATTCCTACCAAATCAACTATCTTCTCTGAAAATCAAGATCAAAATAACAATTCTTTATCACTAACCCAATGACCATTTTTCAAAGAGAAATATGCATCATATATCCTTTTCAAAAATTCTGAAATCCAAATCAAGTTTGTTCCACTTTTAAGGTCAAATTACTTAAGAGGTAGTAGATATTAGTTCCGCAAGATTAATTTAATTTTCCTTAATTCTCATTAATTATGCTTTAAAGACTTTTGGCAAATACTCCCTAAATGTGTGATCTAATTCTTTAGTAATTTAAAAACTCAATCTATTTAGAATATTATTTAACACTAACAATTGTTGAAACTTAACGTGGAATAAAATTTTCAACTATCGTTTGCATTCTCTTTTTAGAATTGTTTTGAGTTTAACGGAAAGAGAATATTCCAATGTTAATTTATGCAATTAGCTAAAAATTCCATCTAAAAAAAGTTCCAATTTCTGCACGAAGACTTTAAGAATATTAAGAACAATGCATCATTTTCGTGATCATATTTTTCGGTGTCAAATCAAGCTTCTTATTTTCCAGTATTTAATTGTTGCGTTTTATTTTGGGGTTGAATACGAAAAGAGGTAGTTGCAAAGCTTGAGGAAGGAAGAAAGGGAATAGAAACAAAGTATAATTCGCTTAATTGATGGCCGCTTTATTTTGTTCTTTCAGCTGCTGGTCCGTGTTCTGGAGATCTCTAGTCGCGGTCACGCACTAATTCTTGAAGCTCTCACAGCAATTCGAGTACTTTTCGGAGAACCAGTGAGATTTAAGTTTCTGGTGGGCCTGCTGCAGAGTAGTATTGCTTCTCCACCTGCATTTCAGGTAATTTATCTTTTTGTTGATGATACATTAATAGAGCTTCCAAAAGCATATAGAAATTTATTAGTTTTAATGAATCATATATATATTAAAGTAAATTAAAAATCAAAACATAAGCTTAAAGAAAAAAATCGTAAAACAATAAATTTCTGAAGAATTGTGGCATTAAACATTTTCATCTTTGCTTAATTTCTGCACTCCTTCAAAGATCAAAATAACAAAAAAAGTCTTCCAAAAAAACTTAATAACAATATATTTTTAATAATTAATATTTAATCATTACTTTTAAATAATAATAATAATTTAATAACTTAATAACAATTAGCCACTAAATTTAATTTGAAATTTAAAACTATTGCAACAAATGCTTTAGAAATTATGTAAGACACACACAATTTTACAACTATAATATAGTTTAAATGTATTACATTTTAAAATTTATTTCGTATAATAATTTAAGGATATCAAGTGGTTTTATCATAATTTGAAATAAGACTCATTTCTTTAATTTAGAAAACAAATATTTATTTTTAAAAATTCTCATATTTATAATTTTAATTTTATTTTGCATTTAAAGAATTGTTTTTATTTAGTCAAACGTACAAGCAACTCTTTTACATACATTAGTTCTCAATTTTCCAACTTTCAATATAACTAGTCATTGTAATTAAGCAAATTTCTGAAATATATATAAATTTCGAATGTTTTATTAAAATTCTTGAGTTGAAAATTTTTGAATCTCTGTGAATATTTTCGAAGACCCAATATTACAGGGTTTTTTCCTCAAGAATCCCTTTAAATCATATCCAAAATGTGTTTCTGACATTTTGGTAAGGACCTTTCTTTATTTTAATAAATACGATCCCTTCAAAATGTTCTATATTCAAGAATTTATGTGGTTTCTGTTTCATATTAGTGTTTCTTTTATTAAAACTAAAGAAAAGATCTTGAGACAATGATTTTTTTCTCTTTTTCTTAATTAATTTATTCACTCATTGTATTTATCATCCTCTAAATAATTAAACTAAACTTGTGCATTCATTCAAAAATTTATTATGAGTCCTCTTTAAAGGAACCCATCAAATATATCACTTAAAAGTATAAGTGATTATATTTGGAAAATTTAAATACCTGAAACTCTTTAGTATTTTCTATTTCCAAATTAAAATTATGTTATCGCTCAAATTTTATCGTTTTAAAGATCAGTCCTTTCTCTTTCGCCATCAATACATTATTTGTTATGCATATCCATTAAGTTATCTGTTATACTAAGCTTTATGCATATCTATTGTTGAATTCTAATGAAAGATGTACCACGACTCATCATGACAAAATCGTCTGCTGATATCTAGAAAAAGGAGTTCTAATTGTTGAGAAAGAAAAATGTATTGCATGTAATTAAGCCCTTAATTTTTTCATTTAATTTACTAAAGATAACTATTATTTTTTATTTTTTATATATGCATTCCATTCCTAATTCTCATAAAAAATAAAAATTTGAAAACATGTTTTTTTTTTCAACTATTAGCAGATTTGTAAGATAATTCTTTTTATTTTTAAACCTCTTTCAATTATTATGATATGCATTTAGTCATATTTTTCTCTTCTCTTATAATTAACTCACATTTTTGTCTCTCATTGGAAACGAATTTGATGTAATAAATACATGTGTTCTTTATAACTTTTGTGAAACATCAACTATTTTCTCATTCTTCTGTTTAAATTATACTAATTGTCGTTTCTATATATCAAATTTTTGGGTTAATCTTTTACTTCAATAAAATGTATATCTTTTAGTAAACTTTTATTAATTAGAATAAGAAATGTATGAATTTATAATAATAAATATTGCTTAAATTTTTCTTTTTTCAGTCATGAGATTGTACATAAACTTTTCCTTCGAATTTACTTTCGAATCAATTAAATTATATAAATAATTTCACGTTCTTGCTTTTCTCATTTCGGAAAAATATTATTCTATTATCATTCCATTTCCTGTCATAACAGTATTAAAATTGAAAATTATTGATAAATAAAGAAAATGGTCAAAATCATTCGAAACATTTTCTTCTCACTATTCACCTTTTTATAAATCTAATTAATGATAACAGAATTGCGATTGATAAATGCAATATATTTTCTGGAAATAGAAATCCAGAAATACCTATAAAGAAGGGGAGTACCAACATTCTTATTCGCTGTTGAAGAAAAATCGTTTTCTTTTTTTATAAGAAACGATTACATTCACTTTCTTCTAGTTCTGCAGATAGTAGGAATATTTATTGTTTTACGTTCTAAGTCACATCTGAAAACAATAGAAAAATCAGGTTTCCCGAGAAATACTGTCAATAAAAAGGTCAAAGTCTGAACAGCTTTCTAATATATCTTTCAAAATTTCTTTTTAGTCGTGATAGTTCGGCTGCACTTTTCTTTCAAGGCAATTTTATAAAATTCATACAATCGAAATTTATGTCATTTTCCGCATCGTCGCTCTTAGTTACCTTTAGTTGTGACTTGAAATAGAATTAAGTGTCAAAGCATACTGTAAGATGCAGAATATATTTTTATTCAATAAATTTAAACATAATTGAGGAAATTACGCAATTTCATGAATTTTTCCCAAATATAGACCACCAACGTTCTTTGTTTCGCAGATTTAATGGCTGCATACTTATTCACTTTCTAAGGTTAAACTCTCACGATCTTATAAATTGTTGTGACAGAACAAAAAAATGAAATCACATGGAAATTGGGATTATTTCTTTTCTTTGAAAAGGTGAGATCATCGAGAACTATTGCTTTGATAGCAAATTAAGTTGTTCCATCGAATGTAATCTTAAAAAAGAAAACATCATCATTTAAGCTGCCAATTTCTGAAAATTACCACAATACACTTTAACAATGAAATAAAAAAATGCCAATTTTTTATTATTGTGTAATGTTTTCTCCATTAAATCTACTAAGAATAGTAAGTGAAAATACAATTTCGTCTGTTTTATCATCTATAATCATCTGCATATTTCATAGTCACGTGCAGAAAATCAAGTGCTTTATATGTTTAATTTGCAATAAAAGTTTATTTATTAAAAAAAATTTCCAATATGATGACAAAATAGGATAGTTCTTTTCCTTTCACTCATAACATGCGTGTGCAGCTTAATTTTTATTTTTACTGTCGAAAAATAGGATTAAATTATTTTTTAATTCATTAAAAATAGAATTTAATTTGTTATATTGGTATCACTAAAAATATAATTTTTTCATTTCTAATAGGATGTAAAACTTCATATTGTACTATAATAATTTCGAAATTTATGGTGGGAAACGCCAAAATTTCACTTAATTTTTAATCAATTCAAATTCTAATTAAAAATTCGAAACAATCAATCTGAAGTGCACATTCCCGACCTCCAAAGAATACATGTGCAAAATTTGATAACTGTAGGCACAACGGTCTGACCTGTAGAGCCCCAATACTCACAAACATTGAGCTTTATTATGAGTATAGATTATAAGAATATTCTTGATTAAGTAAAATTGATATAATTGATAAAATACATCAATATTTCAATTATTCAGAGAAATAATAATTTTGCTATAAATAATGTAGCAACCAAAGGACAAGGAATGATGATATATCTAATATTAGTGCAAACAGCAAGTATGTTTTTAAAACTGAATAGTATAATGAGATAGAAAAATTGCTATGGGCGTATTTATCATAGTGACATCACTATCTGTAGCATCCAAATTATTGAAAAATTTGTAATTCATTATCAATTAGGTACCTTATATTCTAGAAATTCATTACATAATATCTAAATAAATTACAATAGTTACTTAATTTTTAAAATCCCTCAATATGACTATGCTCCGTTTCAAATCCCTATATTTCAAATCCCTACATATGACTATGCTCCGTCCCTAGTTCGTGATATCTGTTTATTTCAAATTTTTATGAGTTAAAAAAACCAATGTCAATGAGTAAATACTGGACATATTCTTAAGGTAAAATTATTGTCACAGAATTAATCATCCTTTTTATTTATTAAAAAGAAAATGGGTTTCGCAAATTTAATGTTCTATCGGATTAAAATTCTTCTATAAATTTTTCATTCCCTTGTTGCAGTAACATTCCAGTTAGAGGCGTTTTATATTATCCCTTTGTTTGATTCCACCAAAGGGCACCTGAGCTTCCGGTATGGTAGTTGGTTCTCGCCACTCGAATGAGTACAGATATGGTGAGGATTGACTGCCTTTTATCGATGAAGGGACGTGCTTTCCACAGGAAGAGTTGTACCGTGGCCGGTGATTGCGCTTAGGCTCAACCATATTTCCCTCCAATGCTTTTGTCGCGACCGTCCGATCAATCAGATTTATCTGTGTGCCTTAGTCGGAGTAACCAGTTGCAGTTAAGGCAGCCCCATTGTTTATTTTGACTGCAAAAAAACCCCTACTGGCTGTATTAAATAGCTATTTATATGCCAAAATCTAGTGAATCTCGCCAAAACAGTAAAAGTATAACGATCTAATACCGTCTAATGCAAAATTATCTGGAAAAAATGAAGCACAATTTCTAGTGGCAAAACAGATAAGAAAATATTTACTTTAATTCCATAATAAGTATTCAAAATTTCTTTCAGACTGCAGCTTTAAAATTCCTAAATACTTTACTGAAAACTAGTCCGAGACCTGCCGACAGAATACGACTTCAGTGCGAATTGGAAGAAGCTGGACTAGATATTAACGCCTTAGAGACGGTAAGTAAATACTCATTAACAACTTTTATTCAATTTATGAACTGAATCTGCACGTTTAAAGATTAAAACTTCGGTAATGTCTCAACGAACTACTGTTGATCAACCCAAAACGATTAAATATTAAGCAATTTGATAATAATATCATTTGTTTCATATTCATCTTTTATTTATCAATCAATTTATAGACAATTTTTCTTCTTTTCAATATCTGGGCCTCTGATTTAGTGTTTGAAACAATTAACTTTATTTATTTACAGAACAATACATAAAGAAAGAACAACTTTTCTTCAAGTTTTATTTACTGCATCGTATTGTAATCGTGAAAAAAAAATTCCAACATCAGATTTTGATAAATCTTTATGCTTCAAGCCTCCCTGAATCCGAAAAATACATTTTTGAAATTATGTCTGTTTGTGTATATCTGAACGCAATAACATAAAAATTATTTGAACTAAACGATTGGAATTTGGTTTACAATCTTTATACCAAATCTTTGGATTTCTATTAAAAAGGACGAATTCATTTAGAGGAAGTTTGTCTGTATTGAGACCAATTATAAATTAACACAATAAGTATAAAATGTAAGAAACTAGAAGTATAAAATTTAGAGTACGAATGTAGTATCTAAAATTTATATTTGTTTCCAGTTTGAGACCATGAATTCGTTAAGAGGTTGCGGTAGTAAAAAAGGGCAGTAACTTAATTAAATAAAATTTAAGATTCAATTGCTTTTTACTAGAATTTTGTGTCAAATTTTGGTTTCAATCGATTGGACAAAAGGCGTCCAAAATGCACATTCAGTTTTCCGTTACTTATGTATTAACTGCAATTCATCGCCAAAGATCTAATACTAGATAGACTTTTTCGAAACTATCATTCGTCAATAGCATGTACTTACTAATTCATAAGTATATTTATAAAATAGTATGCCAGAAAAGTTTGAGGAGACATTTCCGCTGATCTCTAGTTCAAGTCCTTTTCCTAAATTAGTAAATTATATTTTTTGTAAATTATGATATCAGTAACTTTGTATGCTGATCACGATTTTCTTGTTAATGCATCTTTGAATAGAAAGTTATACAGACAGAGAAAGGTATTTAAATAGGCTGAATTTTCAAAAGCTACTGGAATTAGAATTAGCTCTAGTCAGCATCCTGTCTAAGTAGATTCAACTATTCGTTACGAATCTTCATAATGATAATTTTAAATAATAATTCCTTATATGATAAGTTAGATTTTTAAAAAAGAGGTATGCAAAAGTACTTTTTAATTCTATCTAGTTAAGCTTGAACTAGAAAATGTGTCATCCATTGTGCTATTGTTTATCGATAGTTTTTATGGAGAAGCTTGTAGTATAAAAATACGAATTTAACCAAAATAAATTCAACAGATTTTATCTTCATATAATTTATTCTATGAAAGAAAAAACAACACGATTAGTTTTGAACTCGTACCATAAACTGAATTGTCACTCATATTAAAAATAGTACAATTGATATTCCTAAAATATCTAGAAAACAAATACAATACTTAGATGTAGTGTTTCAATTATATTTTCAGTCATGTATTCTATTAAGAAGATATCTGTTAGTAAAAGAGTTTTCATTTAAGTTGCATAAATGTTTAAATTTTCATATCACACATAGTATTTCCCGTCATAAAAGTAATCAGGAAAAACTGATGATATACAAAACATGAAAGTAGTCTTTTGTAATTTAGAAATTAATGCAAATTCATGAATTGAATAAATGAATATGTACTCTGCAGATTTCACTACACTTCCATTATATTCAGCGTTTCGTGTTTAATTTTGCTGTATCATGATAAAAAGTTAAGATCATTTTGAAATAATACCTCTTTCCATTTATTGATTGGTATGATCTAAAATACGATAGACATCTACTATTTCGGCAATCTATACTATCTAGCTTGTTATAGTTTCGGAGGGCATCATATTCACATACACAGACAGAATGCGTTGCACTTAGAGAGAATATTATTCTCATGATTTGAAGCAGACCTACAATATTGGAATAATATATAAGTCTTTGTAATAATTGGAATAATATATAAGTCTTTGTAATAATTGGAATAATATATAAGTCTTTGTCTAATATATAATCTATATAAGTCTTTGATCTGACAGATAGTTATTGTTTTAAAAATCAATGTTAAGGGTTTAAGAAGGTTTAAAAGATGAAGATTGGTCAAGGCTACGGGGTCGAATTTTAAGGCGATTACAATACTTTCTCTTTGAATGCTTCAAATACAAGAAAATAAAAAGGCGAACCCATCCCACATCTGTAGGATGCCGAATGAAATATCGATTTACTTTTACAATAATCGGAAAGAAATGAAAAGACCTTGATTTACAGGTACCTAACTAGACGACCTACATATGATGAGTCAAATGTTACAACAGATACAGCTGTTATTTACATTGCAAACAAATCAGGAACAAGCTCCAATGAAACTTCTAATTCCAGAACTCAACAGGTATCACAACCAACAACCTTAATCCTCCGCTTAATCCTGAATTATGTGCCGAGATAATTGGATCTACCCAGAAACCATTGCTGTCAACTTGTTAACCTTGAACGAAAGGATATTTGTTGATAGAAATCAGAAAAATGATGCCCCCCTCTTCCTTTTCTTTGACAGGAGCTTCGAGCCCGCTGTGTGCCCTGCACAGACAGCGTGTGGGCGGAGATCGAAGTATGGAGAAAATCTTATTTGGACATGGAGCACGTCACAGGAGGCAAGCACAACCTTGAAACGGAGAATGAACGTCTGCAAAACGAGGTGAGTTCTCCCAAACTTATGTGATGTTAGCTACTGGGCTCGTATTGTCTACTAGGGATGAGAGAAATTTAAATTATGACCTAAATAAATTTTCTTGTATTTGCATAAGCGCCGAGAGTGAATTTAAAACTTCGAACTCAAATGGTTCTGAGAATCTGAAATAAATTATTTTATTTTATTCGTAGGATACCATTCATTATATAATGCTTAACTTAAAGAAATTCTCCTAATTAAATATATATATTCATAATGTGTTTTTTTTCCAAGTCGTAGTTGGTGAGGGATCTAAGCATTTAATAAAATTTATTGATAGATATCGTTCATCCTACTTGTGTTCCAGCAAAAAAAAAAAAAAAAAAAAAAAAAAAAAACGCAAAACTTTATTTTGAAGGGGAAAAAAAAAGAATTTATACATGCAATAAAAATCAAACAATTAATTCTATGTTCTAGTTAATGGGCAGTGTTCAAAGCTGAGAAGACGCGGTTTCATTTTCATAAGACTGGAAAAGCTGAATTGAGATTTTAAACTTTTGATAGTATGTAAATAATAAAATAGAAGAATTATTAATCCCTTTATTTTGTCTTAACGAGAATTATATACAAAAACTAGTTAATATCAGGTAAAGGAAAAAATGTGAGATGAAAATTTTGACACATAGAGAAAAATTATTATGTATGATGTGAACATACCAATTGAGCAATCTTTATTTTATATTGGAAGCAAGACAATATGTACATCTGCTATCACAATATAACGTCAGATAACCTGATTTTAAATATGTACAATTATGTTTTTTATGTGAACGAAGGCCATTAATAACAATTTTATGATACTGTAGCAATATAAATAATTTTTTAGAAAATATTTTGTATGTTGTTACATTTTGTTGGTGCAATCGTGTTTGGTTATAACATAAGAAATTTTTAACAATTATCATAAGGAAATTTATATTCCTTTAACACAAATTCGGATTAATTTAGTATCTACTAAAATTAAACAAGAATAAAAGATTTATTTTTATTAATCTTCCATCTTTCTTTATTTCCAATTTAAACAATGTATGCAAATTAAGTAATTCCCAAATTAAGTTAATCAAAAATGAGATATATGATTTTGAAATAGTCCATTCAATAATTTTTTTGTGAAGATCCATTTTTTTATTCATTATTTCTTAGCTTTTACCTATTTATTTATAACCGCTTCTTTTTGAAAAGCTGTCAAGAAAATGTTAAGCCTAACTGGAGCCATCCGAAATTAAAAATATATAAATTACAAATTGGAATTGTTTTCTACTGATTTAAGGACATTTTTACTTTTAAATGGGTCCCAATTATCAAATTCAATAACAATTTTTTTTGGCAAAACAAAAAAAATATATCGTTTGATCGGCCGTCTTTTTTTTATTTAGACAATGATAGAAATAAACATTCATTTAAAATTAGTTTTCCAATATGATGATTTCTGTTTGTTCTAAAATCGATGCTCAGCTTATATGTTTTTTAAAAATTTATTTTGTAACTGAAAGAGAAATTTTTTTTTATCATACTGAAACTTAGGAGATACGTAAGAAGAGTTATTAAAATTACTTAATATACAAAAACAGAAAAATTTTAAAATGATGAAAAAAAAGTAAATAGAGCAATTATTTCCATTCTCTCAATAAAGTTTTATATTAATGGAAGAAATGGTTTAATTTAAGGTGTTTTAGAGGACCATTTACTTTAAAAATTTAAGTTGCCAGTATAACTAAAAAGTTATATTCACTGTCATATTCATTGGAAATATTTCAGTCCTCATGACATCAAAAACTGTTAAGTTTATACGTCTCATAGCTGTAAATCACAGGTTATTGTCGTACCTTATCACAAAAGTAAACTTTTACATTAAAACAGTCAGCTCTTTTGCATATAAAATAAATCTTATTTGATGCTATTATGAAATGAATATCATTATAGCTTAATTAAACAGCGTATACTAGACATCTTTGTAGTGTAACAATATATAGGTGTCAATGCAAACTAATAAAAATATTACAATTTGGGCAGAAAAAGAAAAACATATTCATTATCTTCGATATATATAAACTTTTTCTTCTTTTTTTCCAGGTTCAATTACTCAGGCAAGCACTTAAGGTAATGGTACACTTTTTCACTAATTTTTAAAATTCTGTTATCAGAATAAAAGATAAATCCATTTATTTTCTCTAAAATTCTTGAAGTGTCTAAACAAATTTTTGTTTTCTTATTTAGAAACTTGAAGAAGATAAAATCAATTTAATGCAGATAGAAATGGAAGTAAGTGCATTTATTTTTTTTAATGAATTTATCCTTTTCTCTGTTTATTTTTCAAAAAAAAAAAAAGAGTATAAATGTAAACAAAATTGTTAAAATTAATCTGTTATGATAATAAATAAATTTATTAAAACATTTTTAAATAAAGGCATTCTTTTACAGCTGAAGGAAAAGTGCGAAGACTTGAATGAAGAAGTCACTACTCTGAAAAGTGAAATGAAGAAACCGAAGGTTAGTATGAAAGAAAAAGAAATTTTATTTATTTTAGTTACTTAATGTTTACTGATTATTTATTAGTTTGAAAAACAAGCTAAGTCAGAAAAAGGAATCTTAATAGAAATGTCTCATTAAAAATTGAACTAGATTTTGTTGTACGCCATATCTTGTAAGGTACTTATTTCGCATATAATAAGAACGTAAAGATTTTATCTCCGTTCCGTTTGAATTTCGTGGGTAATTTTTTTAAATTATGATTTGTTCAAACTCTGAAGTCTTTACTTTGAAGAGATTGCAGTTTAGTTTTGAATAGAAATATTATATTTTGAGTGTTTTCTTTAATTTTAAATATATGGAATCCTTATGTCCAATATATTTGCGTAAC
The DNA here is from genome assembly GCA_026543055.1 of Argiope trifasciata. Taxonomy (NCBI): domain Eukaryota; kingdom Metazoa; phylum Arthropoda; class Arachnida; order Araneae; family Araneidae; genus Argiope; species Argiope trifasciata. Next base: position 2,047,017 of record JAPMOQ010005902.1, read on the forward strand.
TATCGTTGGTCAAAATACATAATTAAATATTCTGGATTTATGCCAAAAAGAAAAATTGTTCCAATGTTGACAGGGTTATAGATTTGAAAACTTCTAGTAAGAAATAAAGTCAAAACACAATTCTTTAAGAAAATTTGTTCGCAATTATCATCAAAACAATGTAGGTTCAAAGAATGGCGGTTCCTAAAAGTTTCATCCAATAATAATAAAAGAAAGAAACAGCAATGAATTTTATGTTACTAACATACAGCATATTCTGTGTGTTAGAAACTTAACATTATGGCTACTAGACCATACAAACTTTTTTACGTTGTCTGAACTCTGTAGCAAAGTGGAAATAGTGTCTGTTACCTCACTTCGCAAAAAGCTAAGATCCTAGTCTAACAGTGTGCTTTCTTTTTCTGTAGTCCCTCTCCTTTTTTTTACAATTGTTATTTAAATATTTAAAACTAACAGGTGTAAAAGAAGAAGAAATCCACATAAAGCAGCAAGTAAATTTAAAATCATAAAGTTATAATCAAAAAGTAAACTGATACTTGATTTTATTTTGAATAACTACCGATAACAATTTTGTAACACTCTGGTGCAGAGGCCTATAGGAGGCAATCGATCAAGTCGGTCAAAGTGTCGTCCTTATCAAGAGTAATTGTATCCAGTTGTAATTCACATAATTGAAAACAAAAAAGAATAATGATTCATAGGCAGAAAATGTCTTGTGACATATTGTTGTAAAGAATCAAGCCCAGTATTATCTAATGCTTTCAGAAAATTCCACATTAAGTTATATTTTACGCTCATTCAAATAACAATTTCTGTATATAAGTTGGTATTAATATTCAGCTTTAAAATATATAGTTCTTTTTACTTTTCCAATTAATAAAGCAAATACAGCATTTGTTCTCGAGGGTGCTGATATATCTATAAAGATTATGCAATTCGGCATTTAATGGCATTAAATCACTTTCCTTTTTAGGCTGTTGCAGAATTGAATCAACTCAATCTGTTAGACATTAAAAGCCATTTCATAGACGAGGACGAAGAAGCTTTCCTATCTGGCGATAGTGGTCAATTAGGAACAGAAGAAATCTTCATTGATGTCCCAACTATTCGTCCACCAGTCGGGTTCCGTTCCGACAATTCTAGCTACGAAGATAACTCGAAATATTCTCCCAATCTCAGTACTAAATCCAATTCTTCAAACAATTCTTCCAAGAAAAACATCTACACAACAAAGACCATCACAACTTCGAGTACCTCCACTGGCTTTGGATCAAAAACCAATTCGGACAAAGATTCTGCAGATTCGGCTTTAAGTGAGTCCGAATCTGACAGTGGCCTGAACTGGAGTTACCCAGACATACCCAAGCCACCCTCGGAAATCCGAGTCAGTCGAGCGTCTTCGCGACTAATCGAGGGCAATAAAACAATCGTTCCTCTTCGCTATCCTGTACTTGGTCCCAACAGGAAGTTGGCACAAAGAAGTCGATCTGAAGACAGAAGAGAAACGAACGATTCCAGGACTAGGAAGCAGTTGGAGGGAGAAACTAAAGTGGTCGATTCGTCGAATTTCTTCATGGTCAGAAGACCTCACACAGATGTGAATTCTAGACAATCGTCTCCAATAAGTGACAAAAGCGGAAAAGTGTCAAGCTTCCCTGGTGGACGGCAAACTGCGATTACGCCGTCATATCAATTACCTGCGGCGTACCGCAGCAATTTTCTGGTAAGAGGTCACAGTACATGCGATTTATATTCGGGTAACAAGAAACTAGATGATGGTCCACAGATTCCTCCGCCAGATTATAGCTGTGGGGTTTCTGTAGCAGCTTCTGGTGGCACTATTAGTGCATTGGTACACAGAGAAATAACCAAAGCTGTCAAACAAATAAGCGGTTGGATATAATCAACGTCCGTTCTTTGACACAAATAACTTTTCGCCGGTCATTAAACCACAAATTATAAGAAATAATGAGTAGAAAAAACATTAACTGAAAACTACTAATAAGTAGTGTCAGTGAACTGTTGTGGTTAGCGAATGACAAGAACAAGCACTGGGTGAATGCTTAAAAAAAGAAACTACGCAATAATTTCAAATTAAAAGTTTGAAATTATGATAATGATTAAGCTTGATTGACATGTTAGTGTGCTTAAAATGAGTAAGTATTCAACAACGCAGAACCTGTACTGCAAGATACGACAACAAAATGACTTTAAGATAATTTATAATTCAATATCAACTCTCAGTATAATTTTAACAAACCGTCAACTTTCCCCTAACTTGCATTCTTGCAAAATGCTTAAGTTACAGAAAGGACAACGATCGCTCTCAAGTTGGATTTGTGCGAAATGCATTATGAAAACGCTTTCCGATTATTTTTTTAAAGTTCCAAACAGCTGCACTTCAAGAAATATAATGGGTTATGGTGTAAGAAATTATTCCTGTCGTATCCATCGTACCTTTTACTTCTTTTTTATTAATAGAAACAAATACAATATTCTTTTAAAAAGATGTTTACAGATTATCAAGAAATAATTTTGAGATTGAAAATTATCCTCAAAGGTAAAAAACCATAACTGAAAAGATTAATGCGTATTTTGATAATTTTTCCTGTATAATTTCTACTCTTTGGATATTTTCTCATGTTTTCATTGATTGTAAAAATAAATATATATATGTGTAAAATAGAAATTAGGTAAATGTGTTCATTCAACTTATTTTTCTTTTAAAAAATAAAAAATTCACTCGAAGTATCCCTTTTTACTCAAAAAATACAAAATCAAAATGATCCTTTGCAACACATCACATAAAAGAAAAAATGTTACCACTTAAAAGAATAAAGAAAATAATTACACATATAAGTCAATAGATTTCTACTTTCTACATTTCCATAAGAAAAATTCAATTCTTGTTTTCACAGAAAGATACAAAGTTTCTCGAAGGTATCCTGGTCATTTACTCAAATGTAGCTAACACATTTTTCATTATATAGTCAACACTTTTTACATAAATGGCTTTTCTGAGACATTTTATCATGTGACCAACTGTGTTTTCTAAAAAGTCTTAATGCTGTGAGAATAACAGAGCCTCAAAACCTGAGATAGTATCTTCCTCTATGAAAACAGAATGCCAATGCCCCTATCTTTAGATAAATTATTCCATGCTCATGTATGCATTTCAAATATTATGTGTCTAATTCATTTAAGATTTTATTATTTTCTTAGAGAGAAAAAAAATTACAATTTACAGGCAGATGAATACAACTGCATTTCGGCATTTGATATGGAATTTATATATAAAATACAAACTCTACGAAGTAACTCAATGGTGCATTTTTTTAGTATACCAAAGTCAAGCTTTTTTTTCGGGGGTGGGGGGGAGCAAGTGTATATGCTATCACTCTATCAGTTATTGTTAGCTTCCAAAATATATAATATCCAGATCTAAGATAATGTACTATATTTTCTTTTCCTAGATATAATGACAGAAGTAAAAAAAAAAAAAGTTTCAACATTTTATTCTTTTTAAAATTTGCAGCAATGTAAGTACACAGGACTTAAGAGCAACTCAATTTCTTTGCTGCAATATTGTACAGCACAGCTAACAAATTTATGAAAAGGTAGATGAAGCTCTTATATTGCAAATTGACACATTTTATGGATTCTTTACTATAAATTTTTTTATAAGGTTATCACCCACTTAAGCTAAATGCCTAATTTTTTTCGTGTGCTTCAGCATTCTTCCAATATAATGGGCATATCTATTATACTAATTTTAAATAACACAATTTAACATTTTTTTGTTGACTCATTAAGATTACACAGGTCACAAAAAGACACTGCTGCTGAAAAATCTTTTGCATAAAAAAAAACATATTCTATAAATTTTAAACTTGACAACATTTTCTACTAATGTAAAATTCATTTTAAATTACTTTGATATCTGAGAGTTAATTCCAATCGAATCTAATTACTCAGTTTTACAGTAATGCATTACCATTACACTTTGGAAATTTATTTTAGAAAGGACTTTATTAATATGAACCATGCTGAGATGAAATCTATGCCAATGTTGCCTTTATCAAATTCATTAATCACACCAGCTAGTCCATATAGGATAACTTCACCATACCTTTGAAATACAGTTCAACACTTAACATTTCATGCTTGGGGTGAATTGAAGCAATAATTTCAGTATAGATATTTTATGTGCTATTGTACAAAGCTCTACATACAAACCATTCTCAACAGTTTTCAGTCACCTGGAAAAAACGTTCGTCAATTCCTTATCATAATTGCAAAACCACTCCAAGAGTCACATGTTGTTAGGCACTCTGAATTTCTCATAATGGAATTCATATGGCGACCGATGACCCCAATGTATTCATCATAAATTATTCACTAGCAGAATGCAATAATTCAGCTTTTAGATAATATTGTATAAAAATGAATTTTAGCAGAACACATGGATTTGAAATGGAAACAATTCAACAATATATGCTATTAATTCTGATATTCATTAACAATAATAATTTGAAAATAATAACAAGTAACTTTCATATCAATTATCAACTTTTCATGACAATTCATTTCTAAATTGCAAAAAATTCTTTGTTTATATGATGAAAATATTTTAGGATTTTGAGAATTATTTTTAAATGCCTTTATTACATCCAATTCTGACTCTCATTTGATATATGCATAATTTTTGAAAGTTTTATTTCTCTGCCCCTATTATCTTTTGCTTTTTCAGTATTCTACTATAATAAAGCAAAATACATGGTTTAAAAAAGATAATGAACTTATATTAAAAATGGATCATTTTAAATGGGGAAGTGGAAGGAAGAAAAAAGAAACCTGCTTCTAGAGAAAAGGATTACACTATGTTTAGAGCTAAATGTAATTAAAAAAAATAAATGCATGATCCATAAAATATCTTTTCAAAATGTCAAAGAAAAATAATAAATAAAAGACTTATTTAACTTCTACCCAGAAATTGACATACATGCTATTTTTAAATAGAAAAATTCATTTTTTTTTTTTAACTTCATGGATTAATTTTCAGAAAATCCTTTTCAATTTTTATGGGTCACCAAATTTTTACCAAAATAAATTTAATAAATGATTTTTCAAATTAGACTTCCATCCTTTTTTAATTAAATAATTTAAATTTATCATTTTACTTTAAAATAAAAACTCCTTCAAAAAGTTAAAATTCAGTTCTGAATCAGGAGAAATCACTATAAATTTACTATAAAAGCATGAGCTTTATTTATATACATACAGACAGACACAATAATGAATAATCTACAATTAAAAAATATATGGCACAGTTTTATTTGATGTTACTGTATTAGGTTTATGGACTAAAAAATTGGATAGTTTAAAAAAAAAAAATTATGGGGGATACACTTTAAAACCTCTTTACCAAATATAAAGTAGAAACAACTTAGCAATTTAATTTTCAATTTATTAATGTTATTTGTCTCTTTTAAGGTTTAGAAAAAATTAAATATGATTCAATATCTCTACAAACCTTTTAATCACAATTTTATAAGAAAATAATGAAACATGAATTTCATATTTTATGGTTATCAAAGATGCACAGAATTTTTTTTAAAAACTTAGGGTAATTATACAAAATTTTGCTTCTCAAAAAAAAAAAAAAAAAAAAAAAAAAAAAAAAGGTTAGATCATATTCCATCTTACATTTCATATCAAAGCAAAAGCCTTTACACCTGAGAACTAAACACACAGTCTTTATTACATATCGAATTTACAAATCTGTGAAGAGCATGAAAAACTCCTCCACACAATGGAAGATGACATCAATTGACTTTTTGCCTTTCCCTAGGATAACTTTCACTCATTTCACCATTTTCATGATCCTGTAACAATAAGAAAAAACAAATTTCACATGGTATTCTGGAAATAACAATAATTTTTTAAAGACAATCAAACTAATAGAATTTTGCGCATATGTTGTGAACATCTAGTCAATGTTTACTGGTTTCATAATTAAGAAAAAAGACATTGAAATATTAAAAAGAAATATTTCTTTAATCATAGTTTAAGAATATTTTTAATAATTTTGTATTTTTGTTATTATTTAACATGAATTATTTTACCTTATATTCATAAATGAAACTTAACACTTCTAGGATTAAAGACTGAATGATATTTTTTCATTCACAATTCTAAGAAAATTATCTTACAATCAATGAAGATAAAGTCAGAATTCCTAATTATCTTTTATTTTTCTGCAATGTAATTTTTTTTTCTCTCAGGAATTGTTCAGCTTCTTTAATATATATATCATAATGAAATTCCAAATCAGCACATGACCATTAAAAAAAAAAGTAATAATTTCCTAAACAGCATAACAGAAAAGAACTCAAATGGAGCGCATCATTAAATCAAGTTCACTAATTTAGCATTTTAAATGGATTTCCAATGATTTTCAGATGAGATAAGCTTAAATATTCAAAGCAAATTAGGAAATAATACAAAATAGAATTAATTTTTAAAAAATGAAAAGTTTCACAGAACAAGGGTGGGAGAGAAGGTTATCACGACATGCATTAGAATTAAAATGGAAATGTTCCTTTAAATCTAGGACAACACTACAAAGTTGAAAGATTATTTGGTTATTCTTAAAACAATACATGAAACATTTTATCGAGACAGCAAATGTGAAAAACGCTTAGCCCACTATGAACTTAAGAGGACGCAGAAGTGTCGATTTTGCAGTCACACAATCACAAATGAAGGATTCTTTCCAGCAATTCTTAATAGTTTCTAAGATGATTGTTCAGTCAGAAGATAAACTATGACAAGTAATTGAATTTCCGAAATTTGTAAAGCTTTATTTAGGACGTTTTCTTTTTTTTTTTTTCTTTCTTTTTTTTTATGTAGCTTACAAGCTTATACAAAATTTTGAATTTATAAACTTTTGTTTCGTAAGAAACTAGATAAAAGAATCAATAATTAAGCTTTTATACTAAGGTAATATGAGAGAATTCATGAAAACCTTTTGTTGTTATTGCAGTAAATTAACTAAGTACAAAATAAGAAGTTACAACTTACTGAAATGAATCCCCATTTATATGAAAAAATATATCACCATTTATACAAAGATAAATGATGGAAAAGAATGTCATAAAGTCTTATGCAAAGAATACACTTTATTTACAAGTAATGCTTGATATATAGAAAACTTAATATTATCAAGAAATGCTGAATATGTTCCTTTCTTTTCAAGAGTGTGTGAATTCCATAAAAACTCTCTATAATCTATTTCATAATGCATCTGTATTTGCTATTGAGTAGCTGTATCATTGTTACTTTCTATTTGCTTCAAAAGAATTTCAAAGTTATAAATTTCAATATGTAAATCTCCCCAATAGTTCTTTATCAAATAAACAATATTTTCCACTACTATGACAAATGATTGAATTATCTTCTGAGAAATGTAAAGCTTTATTTGGGATGCTTCCTTAATCTTCATTTTTTTATTTCATAATTTATTAACTTTAATCTGTTTTTGCACATTTACAATGTGACTCTGCATTTCTATTTGTATCTGAAATAATATATTTCTAAGAATTTATGTCATGAAAAAAAAATCTGAAAAGATTGTAAAATGTAGATAGCTAGACCTAAAGTTAATTATTAACTGCATAAATTAAACAAAATGAACATTGCAAAGCTATAATAACAAAATGCATAACATTTGTATAAAATAAAAGTAACTCATTTCATGCAATTTAGTATTGTTGGATTTTTCACATATCATAATGAATAAATTTTTTTAAAAAATCACATAAAAGAATTTGTTTCAAATCTAAAACCTGTAACCAATAAAATTCACAACTTACTCAGGCAGGGATTTAACTTCTGGGTGTGCAGTTGAGAGGTGAGACAGATACGTCAAGCCCCTGTGAGCCTTCTCGAGGTGGACTCTAAAATAAATAACAGATTTTATTGCAGAGATAACCATTCATAGCATTACTAGACTATTGTTATCATATTTACTAGAAACAGATAATGGCTATCCAAATTTAATTAAAGATATCCAGATAGTCGACAAATATCAAATACTTTCCCTGATATTTTAAAGACAGTACAAAATCTGCATAAAACTATATTACCTTTAAGGTTAAAAAGCACTTTTTGAAATCCTCAAAATTCACAAGTGAAAAAGAAAAATGATCAAAGAAAGTGCGGTGGGTAAAAAGATTGATCAGAAATTATCTATTCAAGAAATTAGGCAATTTAAAAGAGGAAGAAAATTTCAGAATTAGAAATAAATAAACACCCTAAATCTTAGAAAAAATTTGCAAATGTTAACCCAGTTGTTATTTATGTGATTTTCACATAAGAAATTGTTCATTAAGAAAATTGGAAAAAATAAAAAAATATATATATATTCAATCACGCCAATAAAATTATTTGTTCATAAAACAACAAGCAACATTTTGTTTCTAATTGAGATGTACTGGAAATATTTTGAAAGCACACTCAACGTAAAGAAGCAGATTCTATCCATTCACTGAAAATCTACAGCCTCAGGCTTATCAACATTTCAGAGTCAATCTGCACAATACTTGTGCCAAACATATGACAATCTCTAAGAAATCATCACTTCTGAAAAAGGAAAAATTCAAAACAGTAGTCAAGTTTCTGAAAAATGTTCCTATGTATATGATGATCCACAAACCTCAATTGAATAATCACAATTTGTGAAAGAAATTCAAGAGTCTAATATGGCATACTGAAGGGATGATCAAAGAATGATGATGATAAACCAGAGCCAATCACTGCTGATAAGAGATGAGCTCTTGGACAAAACTAGTAATTCATTGTATCAATATTTACACTATAGGGGGAATTAATAGCTAACTTTACTACATTAATTACAATGCAATACTTTTCATACTTTAAAAAATAATCCTAAATAATATATATATATATACAGTCAAACATCGATAATTCGGACTTCCATTATTCGGAATCATCTATAATTCGGACTTTTTCTGAAATGTTAATGTTTTATTCGTTTCTGCTTTTGCTGAGTGATAAAATCAAAATATTTTTCGGAAAATTTTATTTTAACCAACCAATTATATTGCTTGTTACTTTTTTCCCCTGTAAAGCCGGTTGAAATACCGTAAGTAGTTACTTATTGCTTGATTCGGATCGTTCTGTTCAAACCTTTTTCGTTCGCGCTTCTTCTACGGGATATTTTCATAGTATCGGCGTAGACCGTTAGTTTTTCTGGCTGTTTGTTTCCCCGCGGCCCGTACTTATCGTCAGCTAGTTTTTTTCAACCACTGTTCGATAGTTAAACTATCGCATTTCACGATGAGCAACAAGAGAAACATTGATGCTGCTTCTGGTCCTATAAAGGACAAAAGAAAGAAATATTGCACGATATCCATTGCAAAAAAAGTCGAAGTATTGAAGAAATTCGATCAAGGGACTTCAGTTCGCAAGTAGTGTGACGAATACGAGATCGGAAAATCCACTGTGTACGATATAATAAAACAAAAAAAGGAGATACTTTCTTTTTTTGCAAATAGCGACTCACCAATAGAAATGCTTAAAAGAAAAATATGAAAGCTGCGAAAAATCCTGATCTAGACAAAGTTATGATTGACTGGTTCAAGCAAAGAAGAGCTGAAAATGTGCCATTAACTGGTCCTATGATTATTACTCAAGCAAAAAAATACCACTTGGAACTTGGTTTGACCACACCCTGCGATTATTCAACTGGTTGATTGGACAAATTTAAAAAGCGCAATGGTATACGCCAGATAAGAATTTATGGTGAAAGATTAAATGCTGATCATGAAGCAGCAGTACTTTTTGTGGATGAAATAATGGAAATAATTCAAAAGGAAAATTTATCACCAGAGCAAATTTATAATGCTGACGAGACTGCACTCTTTTGGCGCTATGTGCCGAGAAAAACTCTAGCAACAGTCCAAGAAAAAAATGCTACGGGAACTAAGGATATTAAGGAAATACTGACGGTTTTGGCATGTTGTAATGCAGCCGGTACTCATAAATTGAAATTAATGGTGATAGGAAAGAGTGTTCGACCACGTGCTCTTAAAGGAGTAAAGACATTACCAGTTTTGTATAGAAACAATAAGAGAGCTTGGGTAAGTCAAGATATTTTTACTGATTGGTACGCGAATCACTTTTTACCAGAAGCTCGTAAGCACTGTACATCGGTCAAACTACTGGCGGATTCAAAAATAATACTGATTGTAGATAATTGCGCAGCGCATCCTGATTCTAAGTAATTGAACCAAAAAAAATTCTGAAGTTCTACTTCTTCCACCAAACTGTGCATCTATATTACAGCCCTTGGACTGTGGTGTGGTACACGCTTTTAAGTGCCATTATAAAGATAATTTTCTGCGGCGAACGCTAGATTCCATCAATAACGGAAAGACTATTTCGGAATTCGTTAAGGAATTTACAATAAAAGATGCTCTTTGGTTTGCAGCAAGTGCATGGAATAGTATTTCAAAAGAGACCTTAACAAATGCCTGGCACAAATTGTTACCTAATACTTTATTTATTGATGATGATGACGACGACGATGGCGAAAATGATTTCGGTGGTTTTAGAGAGTCAAAAGAAAAAGCGCAAATTTCGAACTTAATGACTTACCCAAAAGATCGGGATGTTGAGATGCAAGAATCGGACATTATTGAGGTATTAGAATGTGACAACGACGCACCTATAATAAATTAGTTGAGCGATGCAGAAATCTTAAATAATGCTTTAAATGCAGGAAAGTGTAGCGACGAAGATGAAGAAATGAGTGACACTGAACAACATGAAGAAGAAAAAATTCCTACAGAGAATTTAATTGGCATCCTAGATAAAGCGATAACAGGTCTTGAACAACGGGATTTCATAACTGAACATGAAATTATGACAGTATATAAAATCCGTGAAAAACTAATTTCGCACAAACATAAACAACTAACATTATTAGATATGATGAATAAAGATATTTTCTATAAGTAATAATGTTATCATTGCTTTACCGTTCTTTTAATTAGCATTTTCAACTATTGTTTAATCTTTGAAATTATGAAGTTGTGTATTGTTTTATATCGTCATACTAACGATGTAAGTTAGTTATTTTTTATTTAAATATACCCAAATTTCGCGATTTCTATTATTCGGAAATTTCCGTAATTCGGAATTGCCGTGGTCCCGGCGATTCCGAATTATCGATGTTTGACTGTATATATATATATATATATATATATATATATATATATATAAACACCAATACACTTGAAAGTCATCATCTCTCTTTTTCAGACAGAGTGACATTCTTTTAATGTTAACTTTTATTAAAGTATTGAAGCATGCGTGATAAGCTTTAATGGATCAGAAAACGTAATATTCTAAAAATTGACAAAAATAAAATGAATGAGCTTCTAAATATATATTTTACAGAATGACAACTTATAATTAAATATGACTTTGGATCCTCATTATTATATTTTGCTTCACTTCGTAGTAACTAGAAATATAAAAAAATTTAAGTAATTTTATTTTTATACAATATTTTTAATTAATTATTTTCTGGAAATTATTTTAATTATGTTTTTAAATATATTGGAATAAAAACAACTTTAAAATATGCCATTTCATTGATTTGAATGGCTACAGGGATTTAAAATTAACATATTTTGCAATCCTTTTTTTATAATTTAAAAATAATAAAATTTTAAAATAAAATCTTTTTTTACAATTTTTTTGTCACAATAACTTATACATAATTTTACATTTATTTTCAAGTACAATTTTAAAGAAATAGAAATTCACTTACTTTAACCTGAATCTGATTCCTAAGCATGGCCGACCTCAAGATTAGTTGCTAAAAAAAAGAAAATACAAAAAAAATTAAACCTTATATATCATATTAAGAACAAAAATAAATCTTGCATAAATAATTTTTCTTTAAAACTATAAGATATATCAGACTACATATAAGATATTGCATATTAATTATATATAAAACTAAATAATTTATAAATAATTATCAGGAATAAATATAATTAATTGCAATATTAATTTATAATTAAAATTAATTGCAATATTAAAATCAAATATGATTTGCTTTTGTAAATTATAACTACATCTAATAATAATAACAATAAAATATTATTTAGAAGCCAAACAAACTTACGATTGTACGCCTTTGGTATTCCTTGCCCATTTTAATAGCTTTCTCATATGTAGTGTTCCTCTGATCAACATCTTTTGCATATAATATCTAGATTGAAAGCAAATGTAAAACTTCAAAATATGAGATTTATTTAAAATTGATATATATATATATATATATATATATATATATATATATATATACACAGACAGACAGACAGAGAGATAGATAGATAGACAGGTAGGTAGGTAGGTAGGTAGGATAGGTTTTTTATCACAATTTAAAGCAAATTTTAGATCAAATTAAAGAAATTATACAAAATGAAAATGTTGACAATTTTGAAAGAGCAAATCAACTGAATAACAATGCACATTTTTTTATTGTTTTAATTCTAACTCATTTCCATAAGAAATAAAATTTATATATAAGAATCTCTCAAGCTATATGAAGCATTTTCTACTAAATGTCAAGATGAAATATTAATGATAATTTAAATTGGGGGAAAAAAACCACTTTCATACATACATATATTTATTAATTTAAATTAGATTTTTAATTTAAAATGGTCAAGTAGAATAAAGACTCTGTAGCACTGTAACTAATTATTATTGTTTTTAAGATATCCAATGATTTTCTAAAATATAACTATACAAACCTTATTATGAGAATCAATTCTTGCTTGTATTTGGTTATCCAGAATCAACAAAGTGAGCTCATCTTCCAGGCCATTAACTGTTGTATTGAAAGCTGCAGCCATCTTATTCATATCAGCTGATAAATATGGACTAAAATACTAAAATAGAGATAAATAACTGTCATTAATTTAACAACAACAAAAAATACCTATCCAATAATACACTGAATAATGATACTTCTAAAACGGGAGCTGAAATTCAAAAGATCTTTGGCAACTATAATTATAATGACAATTTTTTAAAAAAATTCATAACATACTACTTATCTTAACTATTCAAATATCTGCAAGATATACTATTTAATCTTAGACAGAATAATCAGATGGTTTCAGTGCCCCCCTTTCTAATTTACACAGAAACACTGTTATAAATTTAACATTTCCTCATTTGATGCTGAACAACTTAACTGATATTCCATTTTTAATATACAGATTTTCCTATCCAATGAAAGTAACAACACATTTTTCAAATACATCGAGGATTAGTTTGGCCATAGCAAAATAATAATAATAAAGAACATCTATTAATATCATAGGCATTTTCGTTACATCAAATTTTAAAGATGAAAGTGGCCAATTCTGAAAATATCTAAATATACCACAATTTATTAAAGTTAAAATAATACTAATATTTATGATTACTAATAGTATAATTACTAATACATAAAAGTAAATTTAAAAAACAGATACAAAAAAAATATTTAAATCTAAGTTAAAAACTTCTAATTAAAATTACAAAACATCTTTTAAAAAAGAAACAAAAATGATAAGAAATGCCCTTGAAATATTGTCAGATTATAAAGGGATTTATTTACAAGTTTTTAAAATATTGCAGAAAAATAAAGAACAAACTTTATTCAACATAATTTAATGATGTACACAATATGCAGCATAAGAGTTCAGGTTTCCAACAGTATAATGAAAAATTAATTGACAGAGATTTCATACGTATATAAAATATTGTTCCTAATATATGAAATTATATAGAATCTATATAACAGAATAATTATTATTACTTTTGGTCATTAAATTATCAACTAATTTCATATGAAAATTAAAAATATACCTGAATAAGAGCTCTGTTACGTATCTGAGTGTACAGTGTTTGTACATGAGGAGCCAGATACATATCTAGAAGCAAGTTATCCTATACAAAAAATTATAGCAAATAAATAATAATACGTAAAATAAATAGTAATAGCATACAAAGTAAATTTTGTAAATAATAAATTCAGAATTTATCATCTATTAAAAACGTATGAAAATTACACAAAAAATGGCCATACCTTAATTTCATCTAACAATTTTAAGCATGACGCATACTTAGATTCGTAAAATCGAAATATTATGTCTCTCAACTGTGGTTCTAATTCCAAGAACAGCTTAAAACTACTGTAAAAAAGAAAAGAAAAAAAAGATATCAATTTTACAGAAAATAGCTGGAAAGAACTTGCAATTAGCTAGAATTGTTATGAAAATTTCAAAAACTACCTCATAATATTTATTCATGCATCTTCATACATGAAACGTTATTGAGAATTTCTCAAAGTATAGAAAATAAAGATATTAAAAGATTAAATTAATATTCTGAATTATTTTTATTAGAAAATCACATACAAAATAAAATTTAAAAAATAATACATAAAATAAAACACACTAAAAGAACAATCCCAGTCTTATTCTCCACTATTTTCCATTGGTTTTAATTATAATGCAAAAACAAAAATAAAGAATTTTTCAACTCCGTCTACATTTGAAATAAAAAGGAATGAAAAATTTAGAGAAATCAAATGCCTAGACAACACCAGGGACTTAATAAAATATATAATCATTTTATTTAACAAAATTTTGAAATTAATGTGTTTTTTAAAAGAATTGTAATGAGAGTAAACTACATTTGGAATTATGAAATAAAAAGAAAAAGAATCTTCAAAATAACCCATAAACAGAAAAATTTATACAAAGTTGTGTAACAATAAGTAAAAAACAACCATATGTTATGTTATCCATTTTAACACCTCATAAAATAGGAAATAAACAGTAGATAATGTGCCTTTTTTTAACATGAAACTAATCACAGAGCAATATCTAACACAAATCAGATAATATTTTGCTCTGCAATTATTCAGGTATCTTTCCTCTACCAGCTGTACTGAATAAAAAGTTTTGAAACTGTGGCATCAAGCAATTAAGACATTTCGTCAATACACCCAACATTGTTTGTGCACCAAGAATTATATCTTTTACTTACCTGCTAGATATTACATGTTTTAAAAGTTCTTGTCTGTCAAAAGAGGCAAGTGCACACAATCCTCCATACATGGCAATGTTATTTGCAGACAGCAACTGCAACATCAATGATGTCTTAGAATAATGAAAAATTGTTTTAACCGCTAAACACAGTAATACTAAAATTTTCAAAAATGGTTAATTTAAAAAGATTAAGAAGAAAAAAAAAATCTTAGCATGAACATTTGAAATTAATATCTTTTAAGCATCATTAAATGTATTTATGCATCAAATGCAGGATGCATAACATCGTACTGGGTATTATGTATCTCTAATTAGCAAGATTGATTTTTTCAGAAGCAACTGCATAAGCTTTCATTCCAATTTCTTTTTGAATTTGAATTTTATATGTTATGATAATAAATAATCAGAGTGCAAATTTAAAGAGAAATATGTTCTAATATTGTTATTTTGAATCTGCGGTGGCTAGTTAATGGCAAAAAAAAGAGAAAAAGAAATGGAATATACTTACATATACAATGAAATATCTTAGTTTAATTTAAATCTGAATTGATTTCTTATTTTAAATTAACCCATGCCATCTTTTTTTCTAACATTTTCGCTTATTTTCTTAAGCTAATTCCAATATGCATTCTAAAAATTCCCTTTTCTTTGTTGTTCATACCACAAGTAAAGGGATAAAAAAAAATGTTTCAAAATGCTTCAGATTTCCTACCCTGAGTAGACATGAGAAAATTGTATGTTTATCAGAACCCTCATAACAAGACTACTATCAGGAAAAATAGTCACTTTCACTCTCTACTGGTGAGAACTACACATTCCTTTTACATCTCTCTTATGTGTATAGTGGTAAAATAAACTTTTCATTAAAAAAAATTCCTTGGGGTCATGTAAGGGTCACAACTATACTATATATAATTTATTAATTTTTTCAGCACATTGATTTTTTGTGAATTTTTTGCAAAATGATGCAAAGACTAATTCAAATATTTGACAAAGTAAGCCAGCCAATATAATAAACGCTATTCAACCAGCATACATAAAAGTTCATAGCCTGTAGCAAGAACAAATATAACAATATAGTATAGTTTCATACTTCAAAACAGTTAGGAGTATGCAAAAATAATAACAGTAATGATAGAAAATACTAAAAATAAACAATTAAAATAAAGAAGTGGAATTTTGCTTTCTCATGTTTGTGTAAAAAATAAAAGGTCACAGGGCAGAGTAGACACTAAATAACAATAGTACAAGCATAAAATATTAATAAAGATTCAGAAACTCATAAAAAACTTAATCTCATAGTCATTTAACAAATTTAATGTATATTAGTAAATTTAATAAAGACAAAAAAAAATACTTTTTTAATTGAACCAGATTTTATAAAATTGAATTCCATTAAAGCAAGCCCAAAGATTGCACAAAAATTGATGATAATAGTAGTTTTTTTTTTTTTTTTTTTTGCAACAGTACAATTCTTTTAAAAAGTTAAAAAATATATGAAATAAAACTTCTAAAATTATTATTTAAAAAATTTGAAAGAAAAAGGTGGGGTACGATAGATGAATCCCTCCCCTGCCCACAAAACACCCTAATCAAGATATAAGAGAAATAAAGAAAGGTATTGAACCGATGGTCCATCTAACTTATACTCAGATACAAATATTAATTTGTGTTTAAAGGCCTTATCACACGGCAAAATATCTTCGGCACTTTCAGTCAACAAACGACAAGGAAAATGACGTCACTTCAAAGTTTCACATGATTGGTTGAATTTCGTTTGCAGACAATATTTCAGACAACATTTTCGAGCTGGTTCGAAATAGTTGTCGATTATGAAACTTGCTTGACCGGTTTTCGGGGGTAGAAACGGAAAAGTGCTGGCGAAATTTCACCGTGTGATAAGGCCTTAAATTGCATTACTTGAATTCCCTAATGTTGAAGTGATTAAAAGATTTTAACGTTATTTGGATCTGATAATTTACAATTTCAAACAGATTATCAAAAAGAGAAATTATGTTTTTGATACATATATTTGAATTATTATAACCAAAATAATATTCAGTGGAAAAACTGTATAAGTGCATGGGGAGAGGAAATACTAAGATAGTCAATGTTGAGCTGAATATAATAAACCAAACAAATCTGGCTATTTGGAAGATATATATATATATATATATATAGCTGCAGGAATGTCCCAAGCACATGCATGCATATTTTGTGCTTTGTATTGCAATAAAACTAAGCAAACATTTTGAATTTATTTCTATCTAATAAGAACATAAATTTAATTCATATTCATAATGTTCATTACAACACCACATGCTAAATTTCAGTAGATTCTAGTAATTTATTACTGTGTTCATATACAGATAAATATAATTTTAAATATGTCAGACCACGGATTGCCATAAATTTCAAGATCCACTTTTTTGACAATTATAATATTTTCTCTTTAGTAAAATGGCAAACAAAAAGGCATGCCCAGTAATGATAAATATCTACAATTGGTGTGCTTAACATAAGGTTTTTATTTATTTATTAATTAAGACAATTTGATAGTATATTTTTGTTGCAAAAGTATATGAAACTTACATCAGGAAAATCACAGTGATCAAATGAAGCTTGTAAAAAGTTTTTAGCAGCCGACTTATACTTCCTGGTTGCTAATTCGGCTAAACCAGCAGCAGATTTCAATTTTGTCAATACCAGTTGATTTGCATCTTTACTATTAATCTAAAATGAAATTCTGAATATTAACAATAAACAAAAAATGCATCATCTTACAATATATTTTTTAAAAGAAAAAATGAAGAATTCATGTTTCAGATATAATAAACAGCATTTTTATGGGGGAAAAAATCCTCAAAAGATAATGTGATTATTTCTACAGAAAAAGCTTAAAAATGAATTCTAAACTTACATCATTAACTTCTGGAGTAGCTTCTGCTTTGTTAACATAAGTCAATACATGGGACCAATTCTGCAGATATACGCTTACCTAAATAATATTCAAAATGAAATATTGTCAAAAATAATATCATGTAACACAGAGGAAGAAAACAAAACAAACACTTAAAAGACACATTTTAATGGGTCAACAAATGCAGGTTTTCTTTTAATTTATCCAAGATATTGATTTCCAGAAAATTAAAATAACCATTCACAATTTTTTCTTGCAAGATATATCAAGTCTTTAAATTATTTATAAAATGACAATATTCTAAAAAATTACATATGCAATTACAGATCATGGAATAATATTATCGGCAAATGTATAAATCCATCTGCAATGATGCATATTCGAACTACTTAATATTTCCTTTAATCAATTTGAGTAATTTAATAAGAATAGATAAGATAAAATACTTTATTTAAATGCATGTTTAATTGATAATTTACTTGTTAAAATTGAAATAGATGAATAATTAATTAACTTAGAAAAAAATACTTACTTTAATTACATTAAGACACATATTAATAACATGCTTTCCACTTGTGCAATAATCTCTGGCTCTGGAGTAACATTTTAAAGCATTACTTAAATCTCCACAATCCAAGTAATGATCACCCAAATCATCATGACCTCGTCTGTGATTAAAGTTAAAACAGAGTTAATTAAAAAATGACTTTTGCAATAAAAAAAAATACACACACACACATTTTTAAAAATTACCTGATGCTTTCCTTTATTGAATTGCTTTTGTAGTTCTTTAAATCCGTATCCAGCTTTTCTAATTTGAGGGCAGCTTTTTTACTTTTTGTTTCAATCCATTGTGTATCCAAAGGAACAACTCCAGCATTCAAACCTCCAGTAACATCTGGTAAATTTGAATTACTAAAAATAATAATAATGCATAATATATAAGACCTATAAAATTCATGAGGAAAAAGTAATAAAAATATTTATGTTAGTTTTCATGCCCAATTTATTTTATTTTTTAAAAATTGAGAGAAAACAAACTGTATTATTGCATGCTGCTACATATAAGCGTATAATAATCTCTGAAAATTATATACAACACACACACAAAAAGTGCAACATAGAACGACTTGGTTTATTTTCAAAAGAAATTTCCATTACAACTTTCATGTTGCCATGAAATTAATACAAAGTTATAGTTTGATTTATATAATGTCATTCTCGGCGACAACATTGTATCATAAAAAGAAAAAAATATAAAGTCACAAATTAATAATTTTTTAATCATAAATATAACATACAATTATAATTTCAAATCTATATATTTTCTATTGAAAATTTAAACTACTCTAATACAGAACGCTTCTCATTATCATAATAAAGCCTTATATTTAAAACATTCTAAAAAAAAATGTATTTTTATTTTAATTAATCCTAACTGTTAATAACATAAACTTCTAAGCTTGATGCTTTTACCGAATAATTTTAAAATCAATTACAACTGTATCATTTCAAAAATATTTCGCAAAGTACAGAATCATAACTGAGGTGATGGAAAAAGCATACTACTTTTCAATGCTTTTAACAGAATTCATATACAAGCTCATATGCATTTTATGTATGGAACTGGCTAACAATTAAAAAAGCACAATATCTTTTGTAGTTTGTAAGAAACATTTCATGACTGCTACAATCATTAAACATTTGATCAAAATGAGGTGCAATGCATTAATTACTTTCCTAAATGAGAACTGTTTATAATCTGCTTACATATTACAAGAGAAGGATGTATAAAGTAACATATTCATTCGGCTTTGTTTGAACTTAAATTGTAAATATAAATGTAGCACAGTAATTTATCATATATAAAAATACGACAAATATTTTGGCAAAATATAAAGGCCTACATGCCATCTTGAAAATGACTATAATGAAGTGTTATGTTGTAAGCACCGCCCATTCTATGTAGCATCAGATTAGAAATATTCTGGGAAGATTTATATAAAAAAGAAATCAAATTAAATGTTTTATCAAGTAAGTGGTTGCTTTCTGAAATTTGTTTGAAAAAAAAATGTGTATATTATTCTTTTAAAAAATAATTCACAGATATTACACGAGTAAAATGCCTTAATTTGTTTTTTTTTAAACTTAATGATAACTTTGAGACAGCAAAATGATATAACAAAGTTTTATATACATACCCAACAGCATCTAATAATTTTCTATGAATCACTTGATACATATTTATATTATAGGTAGTTTGTACATAAGAAATTGCCATTTTTAAAGCTTCAATTCGTAATGATGGACAATGATCAGCTATATAAAGTAATCTGTACAATTTGGCCAAGCCAGTGTAACTAGTTATGTAAGCTTCCAAATCCTGGTGGGAAAAAAAGAAAAATACATATATTATTTTCTAATTAGAATGAATTGTTTTATGATATTGCAGAAGGAAAATATTTATCATTTAAGTACAAAAGTATGCTATCATATTTGGAGTTCCAAAATGTATATCCTGCTTTTATCATGTTCCTATTCTTTAGTAGTTGCATTGATTTTAATCAAGCATATATGTTAAATATTTATGGCATATTTTATTTTCTAATGGTGAGAAAGTAATCTACAGATTTATCATTAGGAGAATTATAAATATTTTATCTTCTACACATACACAAACAAAAGAACACTATTTTGCGAGATGGCTAACATGAATTAATCGCATCACATATAGAAATAAATGCAATGCAAAGTAACCGTTATATATGAAAATGGCAAAAAATCTCATTGTAATTGAATATTTAGAATCAATTTGCATTGAATTTCTGTATGCAAAGAGAAAAACTGGAATGTTTTGAAAACCAAAAGCAGTAGAAACATACTCCAAATATTTTCCTTTTGCATGAATGATCAAAAAATGCCAAATAAAGTAGCTGCTTACTGTTAAGTATTCCCTGGAAGAGATTGTAAAATTATGTGTGCACCATAGTTTTAATAGACTTCTTTAAAAAACATGAAAAACGTTTTGTACTGCAGTTAACTCTGTGATAATTGTCAATTAACATGAAAATAGTAAAATTCTTTTTTTCTTTTCAATATTACTCATATTTTTTTTTAGTCTACTTATTTCTTTCTTTCCCTTACCATACTAAATCTAAAAAACAATTAGCTAAAACAGCAAAAAGATATAAAATATTTCTTACCAAACATTTATTAATTGCAAGGACAAAATAATAATAATTATTATTTTAAAAAATAAAAATACATTGAAATTTAATGTAGTCTAAAAAATTAGTTCATACTTGCAATAATAATTATCAAAATTCAGATAACTTACAAGAGTAGGATTTTCAACAAGATACACTTCTACTTCAGCAACATCATTTTCTTCCGGTGGTGCATCCACTTGCATTGGCTCTACTGAGGAGCTCTGAAAAATAAGAAAAGAAAAATATAAATAACAAAAAACTTATTGGTACTCTTCTGCATTGAACGAAAGTGAACCTGAAGGAAATTTATTTTTGCTTTGAGCATTTAGAAGAATTTGATTAAATTACCCTGTGATAATATAATATTTCTTATGTCATATTTCTCAAATAGTTTCCTAACTATTTTATAGAGCTCATTAAAGTATTCATTCATCATCAAAGTCTTGATAATGCTGTTTCTCTTGATTTCATCAATTATAGCATATCATGTGAAGGAATTGTACATCATGCTATCTAAATAAAGTAATTAAAAAGTTCCTAAAAACTTTAATTGAAGTTACTGTTTTAAAAAAGCAGATATTTTTTCTCAACGCTAAGAAAATAAAGATGGGACAATATGGTACAACAGCAAAATTGGTTTCAATTTCATTTCAATAAAAATACATTGTTACAAATTATTTTCAAAATTAATTTTCAATTGTTTATAAAATCTGAAGAAAACTGTCCCAAACACAAAAATGTTGTCTTTGGAAAATTCAGTTTTTGAATTTTAATGTGGCACAAAAATTGCCAATAAGCTTTTACATTTGATTATATTTAAACTAAGATTTAATAAATAAAAAATTTATGATTTTGAAAAAGATTTTCCTTATTGAAAAGAAGTAATTATGTACCAAATTTTATAAATCTAGGACTAGTTGTTGATGTGTAATTTTTAGTGACTTTTGCTTCTCACAATTTACAAAAAACAAATTTAACAGTATGCTGTAATATAAATATATTACAATTTTTAATTCAGAAGCTGTAATATTTATATCACAGCTTATTCTTAGTAGCACCAATGAAAACAATTGGCATTTCATTTCAACTATGAAATTGTTGTACCATTAACATTGTCCATACAAAGAAAAAGAAGCTTTTAACTGCTTTAAGAAGCTAATTAAATCTAGATTAAGAATTTTACAGCAACAAAATTGATATCATCAGGAAATGTTTTGAAAACTAACAGGTTGGAATAATTTTTGGCCAAAATACCCATAAGTTATGGTAAAGCTATAATTCATTTCAAAATCTCATTCAATTTTTAAATAAATAAAATTTCAAAAAGAAAATGAAGGTGCACATTTCTTTGTTCTTCAGCATAATGGTGGCTAATCATTGACACTTTTGAAAATTTTCTACCTTTGTATGGTTATAGAAAATGTTACATTTTACAAAATGCAAACTCTTATATGTCATTTTAATGCTGATTTCAATACAAAAAAAAATTCAAATATTTGCAACACACACACACACAAAAAAGTTGAGTAGCAATAATTATGAGGATACATTAAATGCTGATAACTGCAGTGAATTATCAGTAGTTAGTGGGGTAGCCTTTATTTTTTTTATTAAAGCTTCATACTGTTTCATTGAGAGTTTTAAGATCTAATTTCATTATTGTATTATGCTAAGAAACAATCAAAGTCTTGATTGATCTTCTTTTATTTGACAAACACTTTATTTATACAAAAGTTTCATACAACACCATAAGCTCTCAATAATTTTGAGGTCAAAACTAATTTTTGGCCATGATAACAATTCAATACTCTTTGTACTAAACCACCCATTTTTGCTTTTTGAAGAGGAATTGAATCCTGCTGAAAACTATATGATGAGTTGTTGAAAAGGAGATTACAGATGAAATGAGTAAGTTTTGGCTCTAGAATAGTGCAATAAGTGTTTTCTAGCATTTAATGTCCCATCGATAATATCATGAAGACCAATGGCATCTGCAGACATACAGGATCAAATCATAACACTGAGTTCTTCATAGTTGCCTGAATGCAGTCCTGATGTAGCTCTTCACCTATTCTATGTCTTACACATTTTCACTATCATTACTGAATAACAATTTCTTTGTTGCATCACTTCATATAATATGTGACCGCTGATCATCTGTTCAATCAATTCATTCTCTTGCACATTGCAAT
>JAPMOQ010005902.1:2070493-2096123 GCA_026543055.1 Argiope trifasciata
ATTTTTCAGAGTTCATGAAGTTAGGAAAGGATATTTGTTTGTATGTACTGTTCCTGTTATCCACACAGTCCTTATGTTCAATGTGCTAGTGAAGCTACTAAATTCCCGCTCCCATCAGTAACAAAGCGGTAAGATGTTTCTTTTTAAATTAAAAAATTCTGCCTACTGCCTTCTTCAGATACCGACAGGCATCGCTTGCTCTAAATTTTGCTCTATACACAACAGACCTCTGCAAGTGATTTGAAAAACTTTTAAAAAAATGTCAAGACAAGTAGTAATAGTGATCCCAAAAGTTAAAAAATAAATAAAAATAAAAATCTCAGTTACAGATTAAATAAGTCTCAAATTAAAATCAAAATTCTAATACTTATTAATTAAGATCACAATTTTAATGCATAAAATGGTATCCATGTTTCATAGAAGTGTTTGTTTATTTTACCGCCATCTTTATAGGCAACTTGACATCCTTGGCACAGCAAGGGGCATACTATTCTTCACTTTTACCGAAAATACAATCTACTTCATCAATATATTTATTATTCAGCTTAAAGTAATAACTTTTTTGTATTACAATTTTTTTTCTTTTGTATACAAATCAGCATTGAATTACCTTTAAAATGGCATGTAAGAGTGTGCATTTTGTTAAATGTAGCATTTACTATAAGTATACAAATTTAGAAAACATAATGTTCAAAAATGTCTACTATTTTGGCCACTACAGTAAATATGTGCCAAGTTTGATAATTCTAGGTGAAATAATCTAATCTGCACAACTCCAACATACATTCTTCCTTACAATTCTAATTATGTATGAAATAAACAGGAAAAAACATCATTCAAACCAGTTTTACAGGCTTTCTAATACAATTAAAAATAAAAAAAAAAATTTAAACTATATAAATATTGTATTTTTGGGATAACAAAATTAACTTTCAATATAAAACAAAGAAATGTTTATTTTGGTGTTATACATACAATACATATTAATGCTGCGCGTGTAACAATTTCAAAATTCTCAATATAACAATGCACCATATTGATATTTCAAAAATAAATTAATTAGCACTTTACATCTGTACACAAACTATATTCAGAAATAAAACACAATAATCATTCCATACATAAGAAGTAAAGAAGTCACCGCAGCAATTAGTTGTAGTAACTTTAAAGCAACATCATATTAAAATTCCTGCAGTATTCAAAGGGGAAAAAAAGAAATGTCTAAATTGTTTTTTTCCAACTAGTATATATACATATTTCATATAACAAATTATAGAAATGAAATTAGCCTATATGGAAAAATTATTATTCTAATAAAACACAGCTAATTAGCAAAGTTTGTTGAAAAATCTGTAATACAATCTTAAGTTTCATCCATTTTTTTTTCTTTAAAAAAAAAATATGGAACAATCTTTCAACCTTTTGAATTTAATTTTTTTTTCCATACAACTCTGTTTTAAGGATAACCTTTTTTGATAATTTTATTTATCAATCTAAAGAAATAAACAGCTTATTACGCTTTATTTCACACATTTATTTTTGTTCATTTAATAGAATACTTTTAATTAAATTGTGTATTTAATTTACAAATGCAAAATGCAGTTTATTTTAAATATATATTTTTTTAAAAATCCTAATATATACACTTTTATTTGTTAAAAGATAAAATTGTTAAATAAGAATAAACCTACTGCTTTTTTTATTTATATTAAATACGAATTTTTCACATATTCCATCAGAAAAAAATCTGAACCAATTCTGGAAACTCCAGAAACATCGATTTTCTGAAGAGGGTAAAAAACCAGTGCTTAACTGACGGTATTCTTAAGACAACCAAAATTACAAGGTAATGATGACTAACACAAGAATTCTGCCAGAAAAAAATTTGTATGATGCAAAATCTCTCACCTGCATATCTGTATTATCAACAGAACTCATATTAAAAACAAACATAGGGCCATCTTCTGTATTTCGTCTAGAATGAGTTCTATTTTTCTGAATTAAGAGAAGAAATGACATTCAGTAGTTAAACAAAATGAAGCAATTTTATTTGCCACAAAAAAATACAGTATCAAAACTGCAGAAAACACAATCTAAGATGAAAGAAATCATCAATAATAAATCATCTTGAATAACATATTGTTTGCCATTATAGAATTATAAAAAAAATGAAGTGGTCAAATATATATATATATATATAAGGCAACATGGAAAGAAAATTGCACTAATGCAAATTCTCAGATTGTTTGCCTCTTAAATCAAATTCTTAAAATTTTCTTTCAGAAAATGAAATTTAAAATACAACCAGCAGAGTAACGATGATATTACAATCTGACTCAGAAATATTCAATATTATGATTACCATCTAAAACAAGACAAATACTTTATGCATTTCAAGGACCCTGGCAATGCTTTATGCAAGATTTTACATAATGATCGACATCTCAATATTTAAAAAAAAAAAAATCAAGATTTTAAAAATAAGAAAAATACTTGATGACAAGCATATTTATTTGATTGCCTAAGAAATATCACTGTATTCAGAACCATAATAAGCAAGATTACTATAGCATCTCTCTCACTGGGAGGGAAAAAAACACTTTTTTTAAAACTTTACTTTGTTTTCATGATAACAGGCATAAAAATTTCCAAATATCAACTGACATATAATCTATTCTTTTCTAATTCTTTCAAAATAATACAACTCGTCTAAGCAAATGCAAACAAAATATTAAACCAACTAGCATTTGGAATAAATTTCAAAACTAAAGTAAAGCAAAACATAAACAATTATATACAGAAAGTTTTCTCTTTAATACATCCAAAGAATTAAAGTCGCCTTCTCTGAGCAATTTTGATGATTAAAAGTCCTTATTTTCCATAAAGCTTCTAACGCAGAAAATAAAAAATTACCAATAAAAGGATATTTTTAAATTTTAATAAATAAATATTAACAAAACTTCTTAAGAAATATTTTGTAAAATATATTTCGATCCATACAACTACTGTGTGTTTATCAACGGATTGCATATAATTCTATAGAATTTCCAGCAAATTGTGAGAAACTATACTTTGACAGTTAAACCACTACGCAATTAAAATTCTATGAAACAATTTAAGAAAGAAAGAAATATGCACAGCTTTTTATTCTAAACTTCTGAAAAAAAAATTAAACAATTCAAGAGTTGAAATAAATGTATACAAATAAAATTTATGTTTCGTGAATCAGGTATGCATCATTTTTTAATAAGTAGATCCAAAACGTTTTCCCATTTACAATTAAAAGTCAGACAGGAAATGAAGTAAATACCTGAAATAAGCCAATGGATGGTTGAACCGGCAAAGGCATTTTAAATAATCTATATTTTAATACTATATTTACAAGAAAATAAAGCCGATAACCATCAAATTTTCAACACAAAAGCAAAATACATGAGCATCGTATCACAGCAATCGCTCTACTGGAGCCCATTAGCTGTTGCCAATCCTTTAATAAAATCCGATTTATTTACTGAACATGGCATGACATAAACAAAAAAGAATTGTTTCGTAAAATATAAATGTATCGGTCGTAAAGTAAATAATTTTTTTTCATCAATTTATTGAAAATATGTCTTGCTATTTTTGTTATCAGTTTTTTTTTTCTATTTGCTATGATAAAATGGCATCATGTTATTCGATTCGATTCTAAGTTTCTTAGGAGCGCTTTTCTTGACTTAGAAATTTTAATTTGCTTTATTTTTTTATTATTAATGCTATTATAAAACAGAATTGTTTTGCATTTCAGTTCAGAGATTGTAAGTGTATTTCTTTTTATTGTTTTCTTTTTATCTTTTTTGTTTTTGCTCTAACATAATAATATGCTATTTGAAGTTACTGTTCTTAGTAATGTTCTTTAATCGAATTGTTCTTAGCAAAATAGATAAATTATCAAAGTTCCAAGCGTTTTAATCTTATTAAAATTTAATTCATGTAAAGAGTTTTAAAAAAGGAGTTCCTCATTTCCCCTCTCCATTATTAATTATTTAAAATACATTTTTATATGCTGAATATATTGGTGGTATTTAAAAAGAATCTTTGTTTCAACACATTATATCAGTTTGTTTTATTATTATTCATATTAAATTAAAAGTATAGAAATAATTATGCGAGGAAAATTTTTATATAGAATTATTTTGAATTTTTAATTCATTTTTACTAGAATTTTTATAACTTTATTTTCTGTCTTATATTGTTTATAATACAGCAATAGTTACATTAAAGGTTTTACTTATTGCTATGTTTTTATTTATTGCTAGGTAATTATGGGCCGATTACCCAAGAATGGAGTCCGTAAATCATTTCATTTAGATGCTAATATTCTCAAAACTAGGCATCGCCATGCTGATACAAAATATCGATCTAATGTGCAATACTTATATTCCAAATTGAAGGAAATGTCTCAAAATAGAGCGGCAAAGGTATTTATTTTCAGCGTTTTTTTTTTTTCTTCAATCAAAAATATTTTTCCCCATTCTTACCTTTCTTCTCCTCCCCCCCCCCTCCCTTTTTTTAATGAGAAATTTATCTTTCTCAAGACCTAATATTTTTACTGTTTTTGTGCAATGCTTAATGTCTTTTACTTGTTTTTTCAACAATCAGAAAGATTTCACTGGTTTTAAATTGAGAAAGCTATAAAAATATATTAATTTGGCTCTTTAATAGAAAATTTTTTTAGCGACATATATATTCTTTTGAGAACCAGATTATATTATTATAATCTTTATTTTGGAAATTTTTTAACACGTTCATTTTAAATATTATGCTTCAAAAGTTAATAAGATCACACATAAATATTCAATATATTTTTTATTTATTCTAATATGGAAATGTACCTTCCACATGCTATGGTATTTTATTATATTTATATAGTTTATTTAATTCCATTTTTTTAGTCATTTTTTTCTATTAATCAAGAGACATAAAATTTAAATAGGCTTATTGAATAAAATCTTGGAATGGAGTGAACTAATTTTAAACTTCTATAAATTTCAGTACTTTTTTTTTTTTTTTTTGAATTTAACTATTGAAAAACTTTTTTCTCTCTATTGCTTTTATTTAAATTTAATTTCATCATCTGACTTTTTAAAACTTCATCTGATCTATTAGTACTTTTATTATATTCCAGAGAAACTATAATAGGTTCTGTAAAATTATGCTTAACAGAATACAATGTTTAGTTTTGAAATGTAATTGCCTTATATTTAACTTTTTGTGATGTGCTTTTTGACTTTCTTGGCATTGACATTTGCAAACAAGTCATAATGTTCACAACTATGCTTTAAATATATGTAAAATATAGTTGAAATGTAAATTGCCTTTTAGTTACTCTTAAATATCCATATCTTGAATTGATTGACTTCAGAAGATTCTTTTTAAACTATATTAAAGAAAATTTTAATAAAAAGGAGTTTTGTCATAAATTTAATTGCATAAAATACATGGGAATTATGTTTTTATAGTTTGAAATTTCAATGTAGTACTTTAATGACAATATACTTATTATTATTATATAATGCATTCCAATAATGAACAGTAAAAGTTCGTACTCTATTTTCCCTACCTCGGACTATTTAAAAAAATCTTGAAACTAACGTGGATGGAAGAAGCATTAAAGGGAATTCTATCTTTATTAGTTCAACCTGAATTTTATGTTTTAATTTAAAGGAAATAATAACTGTTACATTTTTAGTATTATAACCTTTATAATAATTTTATGTTATTAACTTTACATATACTAACTTAGTCAGAAGCAGGAACATGTGAATGATTTAATCTACAAAGTTTTCAACTTCTATGCATTTTTAAAACAATGCTGATAAGCTATTCTAATTTACTGTATGTACTATAATATACTGTATGTCAAGATTAACTGACTTTCTAATATTATACACATTGCTGTTTATTTCTTCAGGTTTGGAGAAAATTAATCCCCTTAGTAAAACATTATTCTGCAAATGGTTTATTGATGACATTTACAGCTGTCCTATATTTTGTTTTAAACAAAGAATTAATTTCATTTATTTATTATTTTTCGTACAGAGACCAATTAAGCATAGTATTTTAGTTAACAGTATTCAATGGCACATTTCTGTATAAAGGAAATAAAGTAATTTTAACAGTGCAAGCTGAAAAGTCTACACATAAAAACCATCAAAATAATAAATTAAATAATGTAAATTTTCTTTAAATAATCAGTTTATCTTTTAAATTTTAGCATATTTATTTTGTAATGATTGTACCCTCGACAGTACAAAATGATCTGTGAAAGTGTTATGCTTATTTAAATAGAGAAAAATTCAATTATAATAAACTATTTAAATACATTAAGATATGTTATTTTCTACTGTATGAAATATATAGAAAGTACTTTAATTGCCAAAATTTTGATTATTCTCCAGCCTTCCAGAAACGGATTTTTAGCATTGTGTTAATCTGTTTGTCTATCTATAAGAAAAACAGCATTAAAGTTCTTTGTGCTAGAAGAAGAGGAAATTCGATGTATGATCTGTATACTAAATTCATAGATTTCTATCCAACTTTAAACAAAATTCATTAAGAGAAAGTTTGTCTGACTGGTTGTTTCAGTTAGCATGATTACATAACAAAGAGTTCTAAATAAATTGAATTCTGTATTGTAGAATAGATTGTGTTATCAAACTTTGAGCTAAATCTAACTAATCCTATGTATTTTCAGAAGCATATGAATGTCACGGCTCAAAAAGCACAATGACTTAAATATATCAGATTTCAAATATGATTTTATGATTGCAATTTTAGTTCTGTGTCAACCTTTGATTTCAATTATTTAGAGGGAAAAAACATCTTAAATACAAATTTACCATTGTTAGAGAATATGTAAAAAAAAAAAATTTGGAAACTCCTGCTGATTCGCATCATTCAACCTATTTTGAATCAATTAATTATGATAATCACTTTTTCTTAAATAATGTATCAGATGCAAAATTTCTGCTGACTTATGTTATGCATTTTTTAATTTGTTTTGTGCTGCTGTATATTTTTCAGGACAGTTTATTAAGTGTCTCTTTGTTACGCATACAGTCTTTAGAAAATGAAATTATTGAAAAAGTTGGTAAGTTTGCTTTAATTTTTATATCATCCAACAGAAACTTACACTATGAAGCTACCATAGTATTTATAGTTTTGTTATATTTAGTTTTTATTTAGTTCAAAATTTTATTAAAATGGGTTATATTCTTAAATTTTATAATAGAAATTTTAATGTTACTCTCCTGATAGTTTTGTTTTTATTATAACTGATTATGAAGTGTTCCTGTTACAAAACTTTTAAAACACCTTATATATTTTATAGTCACCTCAGGTAATCAACTAGTTCACTGGGTGGGATTATTGATTGAGATTTATTTCAAATAAGTCATTCTCATATAAATTCATGCCTGGAATTGTGACATAAAAATCATTATGTTTAAATTGGTAGACTGAAATTCTCTTTATAATATACATGAATTTTGAAATGTTGATAAATTCATAACTCATAAAGCTATTAAAAACAGAAATATCCATTTTATTTATCTCTTAAATTTTACTGTATTATAAATAAAGTTGAAAATGAATTAAATTGTTGAAAAGCACAGCTATTAATTTTGCATTTAAAAGAGGATTTTTTTTTAATTTTAAAATAGTGCAAAATTTAGTTTTGTGCAATTATATTTTTAGAAGTTAGACCCAAAAATACAGTTGAATTGTTAATTAATTTCTATTAAGATTTTAAAAGCCTTCTCTGAGGTACACATTTTCATCCTCCAATATGTACCAAATTTGGTAGCAACAAAGCAGACTAGAGATGTATATTCATCTTTAGTGTTGTGTAAAATTCTTTTATTTGAATTATTTTAAATAGCATCTGTTTTATGTTTTAACTGATTCGGGAACTATTGAAAATCTCTTATTAAATATAAAAAGATTTTTAGTAATTAGTAAACATTTTAAAGCTCTTTTAACAAGGGAAATTTAACTATAGGAAAATATCAGTTAGATTTTTATTTGTATTAATTTAATCATTTGCCTGTTGATATAGTTAATTATGATTGTTTATAAAATTTCCACTTTCTTATTTCATTATTTATATATATTTATCTATTTTGTTCTTAAACACATTCTGAAGTTCAAAATGTAGAAATTTGTACAAAAAAAATAAGGTTAGATTTTTAATTAATTATATGAAGCCAATTTATTATTCAAAATTTGTCTTTTTATTAAATCATAGTACTTTTTCTTATGATATAGAATCTGAGGGGTGTTTACATCTAGGCTTTAAAAAGTTCTCCTTTTGTAGTATTACATCTGGATATTGAATACTAAATGAATTTTTATATTTATCCTTTTCTTTATAATTATGGAAGCAAAGACAGTATGGAAAAATCATTTTATTGAACTCTTTGTCTGGTCTCTTATATCAAAAACTTCTTTTAGTTCATATGTTTGTGTGTGCATAGGAAGTAAAATTGGTACTTTTCCATTATGCCGGCACAAATCTCGCCATGCAGACTTTTTTGGTGGCAGCACACGGTTGCCATTTTTGTTCTTCTGACAAAATGGCCGCATTGCTTTAAAAATGTGGCGGTAAAAAGTTACCAGAGACAATATTCCATTTGGCATTAGTTATATCTTTATTGGCGAATTTATTGCCTGCGCCGGTATAATGGGAAAAGTGCCGTGAAATTTTATAGAAATTAACACCAAGCCTACCAATTTATTCCAATCACCATTAGGAAATAGTTATTCATGTCAGATTTAGTGTTAAGAAGGTAGAACTCATATCTTTATTATACTTTTTACATTTAATCATTTGTCTCAACAAACACTGATCCTTGCAGATGTTACTACATTAGCAATATTCAGTGAGTATTTAATGTACTATTTATTTCTGAGATAAATATAAAATTCTAGTTTTGATGAAATTCTAATTCTAATTTAGGTTCTAATGAATTAAAATGTTACCAAGATGATTTTGTAAATTTTCTTCTTCATGAAGAAGCATTATGGTAAGTAAAGAGGAAGTATATAAATAATTACAGCAGTGAAAATTTAACCTTTTTTTTTATGAATTATTATTTCTAAAAATTAATTTGTAGAATAAATAAAGAAGTTATCTATAAGCTTGTGAAAATAAAAATATTCTTAAAATTAAATCAATTTAATTCTGCTTGTACATATGTAACATAAAAATTTGTTCGATTTCAGTATCCATATGATAAATCTTTTTTCTCATGCTTGTGCTTTCTACTTTCATATACTCTATGTTACTTTATGCTTCTGAAAAGTTGGAATTCACAGCATTTTATTTTATGTAGTGAAGATATTTTCATTAATGAATGTAATGTGATATCTACATCATAAAATTAATATTATTTATTGGAAATTATTACTTAAGTATATTTAACATTTTATCTTCTTAGATTTTCAATGTTTTAAATTTATTTTTAATAAGCTACAATATTAAAATTTGTCTCACTCTGTTATGTAATTATATAAATTATACCATTTTAAACAGACACAATTTATTTTTCTTTAATATTCCCATATTTAATCTTATGATTATTAGGCATATTTTGTATTGTACTGTTTAAACTGCTTTAAAAAATTTTTTTATTGGTTCTATATTTAAAAATTATTTAAATATATCTCCAGAATCTTAAAAGGTAGATTTTTTAAAAATCTATATACTAAATATGCGCAAAAAAATTTAATACATAATTCTTATTGTTATTGATTTTTAATGCATTTAACTATATAATACTTTGACAAAAAGCCAGTGCTGCAATTGCTTTTTATTTATTTGATAAGATTTGTATTTTGTTAATGAATCATACTCCATTTTTTTTTTTTTTTTTTTTTTTTTTTTTTGTAATCTTCTAGGAAAATAAAAGACACAGTGAAATGGTGGAGAAAAGTGGAGGAAGCCCTAAATTCACGTGTAAGCATCAGTTTCATCACTAGATAATATTGTATCCTTTTCCCTCCCCCCTTCTAATTTTTAAATTGTTATGACCTCATTGCGTAAATTGCTTAATCCTTTCAAGTTATACTCAGAAAGTTGTACTATGTTATAAAGTATATTGAAAACTGGTGATCCGAGATACATTAATTTTTTTTATCATGAAGTTGCAGCTTAGTGATATTTTTTAACTTTAAAATATTATTGCATTTCTCTCTCATTTTGAAAACTGTTTTGACTGCATTAAAAGATAAATACATAATCTTTTTAATTCTTTTCTGTTTTTTAGGATTTTATGGATAGAGAAAAATCAGATTTTTCAAATTCTAATTGGTTAGTAATTATTCACTTTTTTTTATTTGAGTTCAATAAATTTAATTCCTGTTTATATTTATACGTTAAGTTGGAGCTAAAAAATTATAAATTACTGTTGTTAAATATTTTATTCCCATGATATTATATTTCTTACAATAAAAAAGCCTACCTATTTAAATTTATTGTTTACAATTCTAATCTGCAATTTTGATGTTTATAAATGTTTTTTGTTAATTCTTTGAGCATACAGAAATGTAATTAATAGTTTTTCACATTTAATTAATTTTTTAAAAATATGTTAAGCAATATTTTCCAAAGGCATAAGAATTCTAAGGGAACAAAGTTTAGTAGATTGTTAATGTTATGTATGGATTGTGCCAATATGCGGATTATTATCTATCTATATCTCTCTTTATACGTGTGTGTGTGTGTGTGTATTAAGTATTTAAGTTATCATAATTAATTGTAATTACATTTAATTTTATTATTAATAGTTTTTTCTTTGAATGGCAACCTTGTATTATTTTTTGCTGAATTTCAACAGTGTTGAAATACAAATGATGCGTACATTTTTTAATGTGCAATAAAGATGAATTAGAATAAGACTGAAATCATAAGATATTGTAATTTATTGAAACACTCAAAACAATGATTTGATTTAGGGTAATGGTATTATCAAGTATTTGTTAAGCTTTTGCGTAACATTTTGGTATCTGCCACAAGATGTTGTTTTTTCTGTTTAATTAGATTGTTGAGAAAGATTGAACTTTATTTACTTTCGCATCATGAAACTTGGAAAGCTAATAGAGTTTAGGAAAGCTGTTAGTTTCCTTTACTAGCACAGTTTCAAGTTTACAAATTCTTTTGGAGACTTAAGATTCAAGTACAGTTGTCTGAAAATGAGAAGAAAAAAATCTGAGTCAAAGGTTGATTGATTGGTGTTTTATGGTGCAAAAGCCATATCTGGCCATACTGCGCCAAGCACACGCTTAAGTTACAGAGACCAATACTTAAGGCATGACGAAGTATATCTTGGGCATTCAGTAAGAGAGAGCAAGTTTTAAGAGTTTAAAAAGGAATAAGTATATATATATATCAATAAAAACCATAAAACACGAAGACACAATTTAAATGAAAAGGCAAAATGGAATGCAAATTTAAAAAGGGCTAAATCCAATGAATAAAACCTATAGATCTTAAAAAACTAAAAATATTTGGATGGTGTTTTTCTCCCACTAATTCATGTAGTGTCAATGAAGAATTAAAAAGTCTGATGCAATAGGAATTAAAATCTGGACATTCAATTAAAATGTGCTTCACGCTAAGATCGATATGGCATCGAGGACAAATCGGTGGCCTCTCTCCGAGAAGAAGATGACGATGCGTAAACCGAGCATGCCCTATGCGAAGGCTTGTCAATTTGACATCAGGAGCACACATAGACAACACTGGCCACACGCCAATAGAGGGCTTAATAACGTGCAGTTTATTTTGGGTATGAGGATCCTGAGTCAAAGGATCTGAACAAACAGATAATGCCGCTTTTATTAGATGATGGTGCAGCAGATTTGGATGTTGAATTACAAGTTGCCTAAAGTTATGATATGAAATTTATTGATATTCAAGCAAAAAAGGTATGTTAATCTTGGATTCTTTTAAATAGCAAATGAAAATAATGATGCATGTTCAGAAAATATACAAGAAAGTTTAAATTATCAAAATTAGAATACCAATAATTTGGCGACGATATTAAAGATTAGTTTCCACTTTGGAGTCAATTTCAGAAAATACATGATGATGAAATATCTAATGAAGATAAATATTGATATTTAATACAAGCTATTATTGAAGGTTCCAGGGCAAGAGAAGAAATTGAAGGCTTCCCGCCCTTAAAAAAAATTTTGAAAGCAGTAAAATGTTTTAAATCAAGACTTGGTAGTGAAGATATTTTGGTTGAGGTATATGTCAGAGAGTTACCGCAATTAATTATCTCAACATATCAGATTAAAAATATTTGTATTTCTTCTTTATATGACAAGCTAAAATTTCGTTTATGGGCACTTGAAACATTAGGTGTTAGTACAGATGAATGTTCCTCTATGTTATTTCCATAAGTTGAATCAGGTTTCAATGAAAAATTTTAAAAGCTTGCCATTGAGATTTTAACTTTTATTTCAGTTGACGATTCAAAAGCTCGGTTAGATAGTCTGATGAGCTTTTTTAAATGTGCAGTTGAAAATGAAGAACGAATTAATCTTGCAGTATCAGGATTTGGTTTATTAAAAATGATGGTAAAAATAAAGACTGTAAAGAATAAAAAATGTTTAGACACACTAGAGTGGTTTTCGGTGTAAAGAGCAATCTTTTTCTTTTAGAAGTTGTTTTAGATTACTGTATTAAAGATTATATGGAGATGTATCCCTTTTCTAATTGGCATCCTGACAAATGGATTTTATGTGAATAACTTTGTGATGATTCTGGACAATAAGGCGGATGTGAAGAAACTTCAATCAGAAGCTAACGAATTACTGCTTAATGGTGGTTTCGAACTTAGAGGATGGGAAGAGTCATTCTTAGAAAAAGACTTAAAAGAAAGAAAATGAAGATATTGGTGTGCTAGGACTAAAGAAGTATAACGAATTGGATATTTTGAAATTTAATATGAAATGGTTGGATCAGGTGAACACGAAAAACATAACCAAAAGGAGTATGTTAATGACATCTCATAAATTATTTGATCTAATCAATTTTATTTCACATGTTACACACAATCTCAAATTGATTTTAAGAGAAATCTGGAAATTGGGATGAAGAGGTTCCTGAAAACATACGCAAGGAATTAAAGGTAATTGCGGTTCAAGGTGGTTTAAATTGCCTACACACGACTTAAATGCATGTTCTTGGCATGCTATTGTCAGTGCTTATGCAACAGCTATATATTTGAGGATTGAATTTGATGAAAATGTAGAGATTTTTCTTTTAGGTTCTAAATCTTGAGTTGCACCATTAAAAGACATTGCTATTCCATGAATGGAACTTTTTTTGCTGTTGTAATCGGAACCAGACTAGCAAAATCTATTACTGATTCATTAAATTGTGAAAAAATTATTTATTTATGTAGTGATTCAACGACCGTACTTTCATGGATCACTAGAGAAGATAACTGGACTGTTTTAATGAAAAACAGTCAATGAAATGAAAAAATTTATCCCTGCACCGTACCTATTTGGGGACATGTTTCTGGAAATTTAAATTCAGCAAGTTTACCATCGAAAAGTTGCAAAGCCAGTTTGCTAGTGAAGTTGAAATGGTGGGAGGGGCTACAGTGGTTGAGAAAAAAACACAAGTAAATAAGGAAGAAATTTTGACTGAAAAAAAAAAGAAATCACTGAGTTTGCTTAGCACAATTGTCCAATTGGAAAATAATTGATTTGTGAGGCATTTTTCTAAGTATACACAAATTGGGCATCTAGTGGCTTGGATATATTGATTCAAATATAACTACTCGGTTTCAAAAGAATTCAAGCTTCAAGGAGAATAAGATGCTAACAAATATTTATGAGTGGAATATTACATAATCAAATCGAAAGAAATATTTTAGTGAACATGTAGAAAAATTGAAAACTATTTAAACCTTTACAGATGAAAATATTATTCAAGTAAAAATTAAAATAATTTATAGAAAAGATGAAAACAATTTTTTTTTAATCCAGCAGTATTTCCTGCAAATCACAATGTTGTCAAAAGGTTAATAATTTATGAACACGGGAAAAATTGCCATGCAGAAAATCAAATATACTTCAAGAAAAATATTGGGTACTTAATGGAATAAAGACTATTAAAAGGATTTTATCTAAGTATGTCGTATGTAAAAGGTTTTCATCGAAAAGTGCAGAAACTGCAGCTATACCTCTCCCTATATGTAAAGTTCAAGATGCTGCTGTATTTTAAAAAACGTGTATAGACATGGCAGACCCGCTATTCCTGAAAGACAACCAAAAAAACTGGACAAATATTTTTACATGTGCAGTTTATCATGTTGTGCATTTAGAGCAACAAGCTCTAGATGCACAATTTGATAGAAGCAGAAGCAAATGTGATTTGTTCTGCTTCTACTGAGATTTTTTTTATGGCATTAAGAAGTTTTATTTTCTGGCACAATAGAATATCCACAATATATTGTGATTGGAAGTGATAATCTTAAGCGTATTAACTGGAAAGATTATTGAAATCTTACCAGGAAAATATCTCAACAACTAGGTTATGAAAGTCAAAACAGCCCATTCAACGTTACTAAGACACATTCAACAAATATATCCTTTGGAAGTACCACATAATGAATTAACTGTCTACTCCTGTTCAGATGAAAAACTCAAAAGGGAAGAAAATTCTTTTAAGAATAGATCAGTTGATCCTGTTTCTAAATATGACTGCAACATGAAGTGATCGAATTGTGAGAATATCTATAGGACTGAACTTGCAGACATTTTGTTAACTTCAATTATCATGAATAACTGCAACCTTAATAGTTTTATTTGGCAAATTAAATTTCTTAAAAAATATATCAAATTAAAATTGCAAACATGTTGAGTTGTTACCAACTCAAGGTGAGAGGATGTTATTGAAGTTATCATAATTAATTATAACTATATTTAACTTTATTATTCATAATTTATTCTTTGAATGGCAACATTGTATTATTTTTTGCTGAATGGAACAATTTTGAAATAAGAAATGATGTGTAACTTTTTTAATGTGTAGTAAAGCATTATCAGAATAAGATTGAAATCTTAATATATAGTGATTTATTCAAACTCTCAAAACAACGATTTGATTTAGGATGATATTATCATCAAGCATTTGTTAAGTTTTTACGTAACAATATATATATAATCCAAACTACACTGCTGTTTTGTATGTAAATTATTACTGGCTAAGTAGATTTCAGAAAAGGAATCTATACATTTAATTAAATATTGGAAGAACCAGTGAAAGACTTAAATCATATTTAAAGTACTATTAATGTCTTAAAAATTCAGTTCATGTAGATTAGAAGGTAGGAAAATACTAATTAGAATTTTAATTCATTAAAGATAATAAAAGGACTCTTTCTATAAAAATTTCCAAAATTATTACAGTGTAAAATCATTTTTTTATCATTATAAAATTTTAAAAGTTTTTTTGAGTACATTTTCCATCTCTTTATTTCTGTGCTTATTATTGTGCTGGTTAAATTTACACAAATTTAACTTGCACGAGCATGCAGAAAATTAATTTTATTCAATGTGGTTTCCTCCATTGATAAAGGATCAAATTAAGGACACTAAGTTAAATCTTAGTACTAACTAAACCATATAAGTTTAAAAAAATTCTGAAAGAAATGAAATATCTCATTTTTTTAGTGAGGTAAATACAAGAAAAGTTTTCTATGATTGCTTAATGTAACTATGATATTTTATGCCGTGGTAGCCTGGTTTGTAGAGCTTCAATCTCGTAACCGAAAGGTCGCGGGTTCTGTCCTCGTCTCGGCCAAAGACCGCCGTGTTGGCTAATGGCAGTTGGGGCACGTTAAATATGTCGCGACTGCAAAGTCCTCCAAGTTCCCATAACAAAATGATACCTCTGGGGATACTGAATCGGGGATGAGTCGTTCTCTGATTTGGATCTAAATTGTGCTTGCGGATGTATGAATGAGTTCGACCGCCCCCTAAAAAAGGTTGTGTCGTGTGTGTTCGAGCAAAGTTGTACTTTCACCTTAACGGTGCTCGTTAACAACGAAAGGCGCACACCTCTGCCTTAATACGAAAGAGCTCCACTCATTCATGTTTGGTATGACCAAGTGGCATTAGAACCATCATATTTTGAATAATTATGTAGTGTTTAAGACAGATATGGTTTTTACATATAGGATATTTGCTTACAAGATGTTCAATACATAATTTCTAAACAATATGCAAAAAAAAAAATTTAATGTATATTAAACATATATGTTTAAAAATATGATCTAAATGAAGTAAATAATATTTTGCGTAGTTTAAATCAACAAATACTGTGATGAATTTCAAATTTTATATTTTTATATGTGCTCTTACTCCTGCGAGTCGTATTTAGTAAATTATGTTTGTGACTCTAACATTTGAAATAAAAAGATTTTTATGATTCTATAAAGAGAAGATTTTTATGAATAAAAGAATTTTTATGATTCTTGTGAAAAATAACTTTTTAAAAGGGATCAAATTAATAAAATATATGATAAAAACATTGATATCATTGAAAAAAAAATTTTTTTTTTAATTTTAAGCTGTAAAAATTATTTTTCTTCTGTGATATTCTTGCAAGTTATTGCAGAAAAATGCCAAAATTTTATTAAATTTTTAATGGTAATTGTAATTATTATTATTATCTTAGGTTTACATTCCTAACCTCCAAATTATATAAGTGTCAAATTTATAGTTCCAAGTCAAATGGTGTGGCATGCACATTCACCATTATCAGAAGTTAAGAAATCCACTGCATAAAAGTCTCTGCATAGAATGAAGTTATTAGAATCTTAATAAAATAGAAAAATATGCTAAATTATAGAGACAAATTTTTTGATATCAATTATGTTGCTAGAACTTTTATTTATTTATCATGTGATCCTATTATAAAATTTATAAGTACAATAATAATATTCTCAAAAGGCATTAAAAACTTCCAAAGAGAAAAAGAAATAAAAATAGCAGTAATTCTCTTATGATTTATAAATATGCATTAAAGTGATCTTTGATCCCAAAAGTAGAAACAATATTTTAATGTGTAATAACTTTTAAACAGAATCAATGAAAATAAATTATTTTTAAATCTTTTGTACACATATGTAAAAATAAAAAAAAAATCAGGCATTACAATTTTATTTAATAAATAATGTATCTGAGTGTTATTGTCTAAATAAAACTATTTTTTGATGTTTTTTAAAATAGAAATCATTAATAAATATTTATACTTAAATATTTTTTTTCTCTTTATTGTTTGAACAATATAATAAATTTTCCATCTTTCTACGTAGCAATAAAAGCTGTGATATATGAATATTTCTTTAACATTCTATTTTCAGGATTGTATTTATTATTATAAGCATTTCCCATTTTTATTTATATAAGCATTTTCATATTTCTTTTGCTATAGGCTATTGTTTCATGTATAAATTCTTGAAATCTTTTTGGATTGGTTTTTTTAGTAGTATTATTATTGTATTGATTTAAGGCAGCCCTATTACTGACATATACTTTGAATCAAACGTTATGGAAACATTTAAATTTTAAGAACGGGGAAAAAGTAATATTATCATTTAAAATACAGAAATAAGGAATATTCTCTGATTTTCAGAGAGATTAGTAATTTATATAAATCAGAACATTGTAACCAAAAAATGATGAAATAGAAAAGAGTTAAATATTCACATTTAATTATTAATATTTGTGATTTTTTTAGGTCCAAAGGTTTGAATTTGCAACAGAAAAACTTTACTTCAATTATGGAACGTCCTCAAATATCTTCTTGTTGTGATCCAAGATTGACAACAAGTATTCCAACATCAGAAACTTTTAGTAGATTTCCTGCTAGATCTAATAAAAGTAAAGAGAAATTGTTGCCATATCCATCTGAGAATAGGGATATGCTTCCATCTTTCAAAAAGTTCAATGACAGTAAGTCTTCTTTTCAAAGGTTTTTGTCAGTTTTTTCACTGAAGGCACTTTTTTGAAATTCTTTTTTCTTTTTATACTATAGATGGATTTAATACATGTGAAGAAGGGCCTGATTCTCTCCTATTCTTTGAAGAACAAAATTTTTTTTCAGATGAAGTTTCTAATGAGATAAATCAAATAGGAAATAATATATTTTGATTAAAAATGATGTTATCATCATTTTTATCAAAATATGTAAATGCATATTATGTTTGTTTATATATATATATATATAATTGTCAAAATTTTGCTTTTTGTGAAAATATCCAATATTTCTTGTTGAAAATTATTTATATCTTCATTATTACATATGTTTAAATTTGTAAGATTTTTTTTTTAAGTTTACCCATATTATCTGATTCAGAATTAAATCTGGACATTTAATCTTTAACATTAGATTTTTTTTATCATATTTATATTGTCTTTAAATTATTTATATATTGAAGATAGGCATTGATTTTTAAG
Organism: Argiope trifasciata; assembly: GCA_026543055.1. Lineage (NCBI taxonomy): Eukaryota > Metazoa > Arthropoda > Arachnida > Araneae > Araneidae > Argiope > Argiope trifasciata. The sequence continues at coordinate 2,089,019 of JAPMOQ010005902.1, forward strand.
CAACTACAATTTTATCATTTTTTTTAACTATATAGAATTTTTTATTCATATTTTGTTACAGACAATGCTTATTTTCTATATTCACAGAAAATTTGATAGCTTTGGAATTTGATTATCATTTAATAATGAACAGAAGAAAAATTTAAGGACATTAAAAATGTGAATTATTTCTTGTCATTTTAAAACATAAAATGGTCTTTTATTCTGTAATTTATTATTGATATATTTTAAAAAACTGATTCTCACTTTTATTTACTTTAAAAAAAAATTTATGTTTTGTTTTTATTTTTCTTTGCTTTGTTATATAATAATGTTAAATTGTGCTTTAATTATTTCAATAAAATTTATTTAAATTTGGAATCTTGGAATTTATTTTTATGTAATTCAGTACATTCATTTACACTTACTTCCTGTTGATACAGCAGATTTAATGATACAAAAGACCGTTATATATTTTTACATGTTTTATTTACTGTCCAAAATCATTGTTATGGTGTAAAAGTGTTTGTGGAAGTTATTACAGAAAAATTGAATTCTTTTCTAATCTTTAGTACACATTCCAAGTCAACAAAATTCGTCCAAGTTGCCCATTCCCACCCTCCAATGCTTATTTGTGTCAAATTTGGTAGCACTATATTCAATGATTTGCTTTGCACAGTGTCTATCTGCAAATTCATTCTGTTTTACTGTCAGAAATGCTATTTAGTTAAACTCCTTTTTTTTTTTTAATACAATTCTGACATGAATCTTGTTTGTGAAATGAAACATAAATTTTAGCATTATCTTTCTTCACATATATGATTAAAATTTCTGAATCATTATATTTGTAAAGAAATCATAGTGAATTAGAAATGATCTTAGCATTTCTATATTAAAAAAAAAAATTAATGTTCATAAAAAATATAAATGAAATTTATTTATGTAGAAGTATGAATGCATTTCATGAATAAAATGTTTAGTTGCAAATAATGTAATATAATCATGCGGAGAATATGTGAACTTTTAATATATAACTGCATATTTATAATATTTAATTTATAATTTTTAACATTGTTTTCTTCAAAAATGTTAAGTATTTTAATAAAAAATATTCAAGATTTGTTGTTCATGATTTTTTTTCCCCATAGCACTAATAAATATTCATGCTACTGCAACTGAGCACTAAAATAGTGTAGGATTATTTCTTACTGGTTATAAATTATAAGGCAAGCTTGCATAATCAAAGTTAGAGGCCATAATTCTTTGCAATGTTTTAAAAAATATATATTGCCATTGTTATTGCATTTATAGTTCCATTGGTTTAAAAAGTATATAAAGGATGCATATGCCAAAGTGGAATTTGGGTCCTCTATGGAAGTAGTCATTTTTTACCTCTTCTCCTAAAGCCATGGTCTTAAAAAAACACAGTTCGCTATCACAACTTTTTCTCTTGATTGAAATAATTTAATATAAAATTATGCTACTTTATTGATGAATTTAAATGTTAGTTGAAAGCAATATAAATTAGTGACACTAGTATCATACAATGATAAGTATTGAGGGTGCTGTAATTTCTATTTAAGAATTGTCCTTGCATATCTGTTAATAAAAAATACTGTCCAAAATTTTAAATACAGCAAAATTTAATTAATACATAATGTCATAAAAGAGCTTTAGGGTTTTGAAGCAAATTTTATTAGTTCAATTGTGAAATTAGATTAATATTACATATATGCACTTAAAGATTAATTTATCAAGATTTTTAAAACATTTAGTAAATTTGAATACTGTCCTACCATCACGAAAAAAACCCTGAACATGGTTGACGTAAGTAGACGAGTCTAAGTGAGGAGGGAAGTAGACATTAAAGCAGACCACAACATTTGGCTAACTAAGCGCGCTTCATTAGACGAAAAATTCTTTTAGACTGTGTTTAAACATATGTATTTATGTGGCGAATAAAAATAAATTGTAGATAAAATTTGAAATGTCTTGTTATTTCTAATTAATGTCTTGTTATTTCTTCTAGGAGTCTAGCGATATTTATTCAATTGCTTTTGTGTTGATTTTTTTAGAACCGAAGGCTGCTGTAAATTAAATAAAAACCATTGGATAATAATAAAATATTTTGATATTCTCTTGAAGGTTCATGGGTTTTTAAAGGTGAAAAGCCTGCGTTTTAAGACGAACCCCTCCCCCGTTTTACACTAGAAATTATTAGTTTTCTCAAATATCAGCATCTCCAAAACACAATACCCTGCCTTTTGATCAAAATCTTAGAGAGCTTATACATTTTTTCTATCGAAAATTCATCGAATGCAGAATTCTCCTCAGCATCTCTCTTTTCCATTAATTTTTTTCATTAGGGCTTTAAGTAATTTTCCAATAGATGGAACACATTTTTCTTTTATATAAAAATCCTGTATAGTTTGTCTTATGATACATTTATCGAAATCATCAATATTACAGTTTCGAAACGCTAGACTTTTTCTATTTTTACCGGGAGTCGATAATATACTTGCTTCACTATCATTAAGCGATTTCACTTCCCGTTTAATCTTTTTAACTGTTGAAGCTGAAATTCCTGTCGCTTCTGCAGTCCTCTTGATTGGATTTGAAATCGGTATTTTTAGCGAGTTTGCACTTTTCTCCTGTTCGAAAAATACTGTAACACTCTGAACTATAGCTCGTGCTTGAGAATGCAAAGTCTTCCCACTTTTAAATGTAGTCGTTGTATAAAGCAAATCTGCAATATAATTAAAACAAATGACAGATTCTTCGTCACAGCAGAGATCAAAGATTGCTGGAGCAAAACAAGAGATAGAATTGAGAAAAATAAAAAAAATGAGCGTCAAGCATGGACAGTACGAAGCAAAATGAGACTTCTAATCGGCGATTCTTCTAATTATAATGATACTTCGAACCGGTTCTCATTGGCGCCCAAAGAAATACTGCCCTTTCCTTGACCCCTAAAATGTAATAGAATATCCCGTTTTCAAGCCGACTGACCCCTACTTTTAGGGTTTTTCTCCTGACGGTATGACAGTATGTACCCCGTTTTCGGCCTGGCACACATTCAAACGGTGCACAATGTTTTTGCCAGCATGTTGAGGTGATATTTTCCAAACAGCTGATTAACCTTTTCCTGAAATGGTCTATATCCTAAATTTTTGCAGCATAAACAAGCTTCTTGATCTGTCTCCAGAAGAAATATATTCAATGGAATTAGGTCCAGGTTCTTTGGAGACCAAGAAATAAGACCTACCCTTCTAATTTTCTTATTGCCGAATTGAGAATCCAATGTTTCCAGTAAGCTGAAGTGAAATGATGCTCCATCTTGCTAAGAGTAGACTGGACCTTTGCTAGCAACAGTATCAACCAATTGAGGGAAAATATACTCTAACATTTCACAGTTGGTATCACCATTTTTAAAACGTTCTACAAAAATGAAATTTTTAGCCGCGAATATAGGAATCGGGTTCGCATTTTTTTAATCCGTGAATAGTGAAAACGCGAATAAGGAGCTTTTATTTAAAAATTTCTGTATTTGTGTAAATTAAACAGTAATTTTTAGCATAACGATTATGTTGAAAATTACATTCTAGAAATATACACTTAGCTAATAATTTTGGTATCTTATGTTTTCTAAGTTTATCAAAACTTCTTTTCTTCTTCTTTTGCTTATATAAACTTAATTTTAACAATACGATTAATTTATCTACAGAAAGTGTGTGGTGACATCTTAATAAGCCAGTACCTACCACTAAACATCGGTGGCCATTTTTGTATAGTGGATAAGTTACTGGCTTACAAATCCGAAGGTCCCAGGTTCGATCCTTGGCGGAATTCAACCTACGTATTGGCACAATTCCGCCAACACCTCGCCAAAAGTGATTTCAGTCTATTAAATGATTTATACAAGACATATTTTAAAATAATATTTAAAATACTGTAGTATTATTATTAGAAATCGTACCACCGGATTAGTACCACCGAGGCCACACAGAAAAAATCCCTTATTTGGAATCCTTGCTTGAAAGTGACCCTTGACGAAGTTTTCAGGCCGGATTCTTTTTCTATTGGTTATTGTTTTGATTCGGTTGTCTTATTTTGTAAATTAATTTAAATTCATTTGTATTTTAGTTGTAGCTGCATTTGCGCTCTCCCAATACAATGATTGATTTAAAAACTTTTTTAATTCTTAGACTTGTTTGAATCAGTAATGATTTTTAGTTTCGATTCCGGTTTTGGTTTCGTTTCGGTGGTTAGTTCTGTTTCTGTTTCGTTTAAATAATTCTTTGATTATAGTATTTTGGATTTGTTTCATTAATTGGTTCTTATTCATTTACCTTTCATTTTGTGAACTTTTAGCGTGTAATTCTGAATTGAGTTTTAATTTCGATTTTGACATAGTTGGTTTTGTTTTAATTTTGTTGACCAAGAAATGGCTTTTGATTATTTTAATAATTTATTTATATATATATATTTGAAATTCATTTTGGATTTCCGCTTCATACTTCGCGGAGAACATTAAGGGCAGATTCATTTACTAAAGCTTTGTGGATGAAGATTTAAATGCCATAGGCATAAGTACATAACACATGACTCTTACGTCAAATGAATTGACCCCATTTGAAACATGGTCGGGACAAAGGAAAGAAACGCAGAAAAAGAAAAAAAAAAAAGCTATCTGTGTAAAAAAAAAAAAAAAAACCTAAGTACCAATTCATATCGATATGACCTAAAGTTAATGTAGCTCCTATTCAAATATCAAGTTCCAAGACCTTTTGTAAAGAAACTTTTTTTTTTCAGTTGACAGTGACAATACATTATTCGAGTAACTGGAAACTGAAACTGGAAGACAAATAGCAACCGTATGATGGATACGTTTAAGATTTGGCAACATCGGATATTTGATATTATTTCGAAATCGGAATTGGCAACGTAGAAGTTGGAACTTAATTTCGATTTTCTCACCTCAATTGGTGAATTTGTGTTGTGGCATTTGTTAATTAAGTTTACTGTTATTTTTTAATTATTGTCTTCAATATTCTTAAGAGCTAGATTTAAATTAATCAAATAGTTTATATTATGTTAGTAGATTACGGAATTCTTTAAATTATATTTTAACTTTATCCTGATCGTGGATTGCAAAAGGTTAGTTCTTTTATCTGGGTTAATGCGATATTTTTTGTGTGTGTCATCGGAAATTTAATTTGTATTTTGCTTTAAATTTCCAAATTTTTACGTGAAATTAAAAAATAAAGATGCTTTTTTAAAATTTTGGAAAGAATGAAAGTGATTGTTTTGAAGGACGCATACTTCCTGCGCACTACTTAAAGTTCAATAACATATGTTGCATGTAAATATACTTCCGTTTTCAAAGTGTGAGTATGAAAAGTTTGTCCCAAAATTAAATTATGATTTGCTGTGGTATTATTTTAAGATTTTTTTAGTTATTTAATTTTTTGATATTGGTTTATAGTAAGTTTATGAATTTTAAAAAGTTAAATCATGCCTTTCATAAATGTATTGGCAGCGTTCTGAAATATATGAAACTTGTTTTTTGAATTGTTTTTATTTGATTTTGACATAAATAATAAATTTATCGTGCTTTTTATGCATATGCACTATTCGGATATTTGTTTTTGTATATGCAGTATTTTCAAGCAATACCGATAGTTTATAATAATGTAGAAAACATATAGTATATGTTCGTTTTAATGTTATTTTTAAAAAAAACGAATCGAAGTTTGCTGCAGAGTTTAATTTATATTTGGAATTCTGAATTTACTGCGTATTTATTGAAAGTTATATAAATTTTTTTCAACAGTGATAATTCATTTATTGAATATTAAAAAAAGTTCGTATAAATCTTTTTTGTCCTTTGATATTGCACTTTATGAAGAATTTTTTAAAAATTACTTTTGGAATTTTTAATATATCTTTATATTTTTTTCTACATTTTAGTAAGATATGTGTAATAATTTTGAAATTCATTTTGTTTTCATAAATTTATTAAAAGGATAACCTTTTTATCAGACTGATGGTTATATTTCATTAATATTTCTTAATCTGTTTTTCTTTCTATCAATATGTTATTTTCAATATTTAAATTTGAAATGATTGTAAACTGTTCTCTAGAAAGGTGATCACATTTTGTTTTTTCTTTTTTTTTTTGTAAGTAATAAAAATGGAGATAAAAAACAAAAATTTGTATTTTTTATAAAATAATTGTTACTTATATATTTCTTTAATTAAGCTTACAGTTTTTGGTCATCTGTGAACAAAACATCATCATTGAGATATATGTAATATCTATTATATATATTTCACTATGCTCCCTCAATAAATTTTTTCAATGTTTGTTATATTTTAATTTTTTTTTTCTGTTTGTATAGTTATTAACTCAATAATAAATGAAATATAAATTAAGGAAGAAATTTCTTTATTCAATGTTTAATGAATTGATTTTGTATATTGCAAATGAATCTTAAGAATGATGCTAATATTAATTAGTATTTGGTAACCCCCTTCCTTTAAAAAAAAGTATTTTGAAAAATCTATTTCATATTTTTTAGTTTTATCTGGGAAAAAATTTAATGCTTTGGATATTGGGTTTTAACTTTAGGTAAAATATCTGTAATTATTATGTTATGAAAGTCTGAAAACAATTATCATAGAAGTGTTTAGCAATAAATCTATAAATATATAAGCTGGTTTAAAAGCAAAAATTGTGTATTTGATATAAGTTTGAAATCAATTATTAATTTTGTCACTATTAATCACTTAATCATTTTCATCTTTTAATATTTAATTTTTTTTTTTTTTTTTTTTTACTGTAAAGTATGTTAATGTGGTGAATACTTCCCTCTAATTATCTTTATTGATGATGGTTGCTACATAAAAAGGTTATGATAAGATGAGTTTTTTTCACATAAACTGAAGTTCATTCCATTTTCTTGCATTGGCTTGTTTAGCACCACATTGGAGATATATGGTATTATTACATTTAATTTTTGAAAATAAATTACTGTACGAAATGTAAAATTATTTAAATACATGGGATCTTGAAAATATCTGATATCCTTACCATATGTATATGAGGAAAACCACAAATCAAATG
>JAPMOQ010005902.1:2096523-2126454 GCA_026543055.1 Argiope trifasciata
TATATATATATATATATATATATATATATATATATAAAATTTTTGTAGCAGAGTTGTGGCCTCAGACACTTTAAATTTTTATCTTTGTTTTATTCTCTTCCAAGAAGCATGATTTATTTAAAAGAGGTGCAGACAAGACATGCTCACAGCACACCACAAGATTAGTAGGAAAAAGAGCAAAATTAATTATGCCTGGTCTTACATGCCATGTTATTCTGTCAAGGATTTCTCTACAAGTTCAATTTAGACAAAGGAAATGCAGGGATCTTTTAGAAGAATTTGTTTAGAACAGCAATAATTTGTCTCTTCATTTGGGATGTGGGAACTTGTCAGATTTTTGTTAGTAATTACAAAACTCGTGTCGAAGTAAATAGTAAAAATGGAATGGGACCAGGAAATAAGAGACTATTTTAGAATGAAAATTTGTGCTGAATTGAGCTAAAAATTAGGAAATTAATTTAAAATTAGATTTTAAAATATCATTACATTAATATGTATATTTTTTTCTGAAATATATATTTTCTAAAACATAAAATTTAACATTATCAAATTATCAATTTTTTAATATCTAAATTTGACTTGCAGCTTATTTTCAATCTGCTTAAAACTTTTTAAAACTTATCTTCATAAAGTTTGTCTGTAAAAATATCTGAAATTTTAAAATAACTCCAAATTAAATTGATTTTAAATTTAATAAATAATTATAGAATATTTAAAAAATAAACGTAGGGAATATAAAGACACATGCAGCTACAGCTGAAGTTAGAAGACAAATGGTAGCAGTGTTTATTTTTATCACTTTATATTGATGGGCAAAAAGAAGTAACTGCCATCTGAATCCTCCTATATTTGAAATAGATTTTCTCTGCCAAAATGTAATTCTATAATGATTACTATAAACCAAGGCATTTGGTAAGAAATGCTCTGGCTGGCACATAGTATATTATACTTAACATTTGTAAACAGTATAATTTAAATACATCATTTCTAATTACTACTTTTAAGCAGAATAAAGTTATATTTTTTTTAAATGTGAAATAAAATACAGAATTCACAATACATTTCTTATGGTGTTAAGTATAGCAGTTGGAAAATCCAAAAATAACAAGTCTTTTTTTTTTTTCTTCTAGCTTTAAAATAATATATTCTGTACAGCCTGAATCCATTTCCTCTGCATGTATTATTCTTTCCTGTGTAACGTACTCACTGAAGAAATCCAAAATGAAAGAAGAAATCTGGGCAGCAGTTAACTTTTTAACCCGTCTTGTTAGTAAATATGAAGGTATTAGTGAAGATCAAATGAAAGGTTTCCAAGATACACTAATTGAAATTCTTACAGAAAAGTTTAAAGGACATTGGTTTCCAGAGAAACCTAATAAAGGCCAAGCTTATCGTTGTATCAGGGTCAATGGCAATGAACGGAGGGATCCTGTCCTGGAAAAAGCAGCTGAGAAATGTGGCCTTCGATATGAAAATTTGAATTTGCCAGCTGAATTAACTGTATGGGTTGACCCTCTTGAAGTGTGCTGTAGGTAAGTATATTTTGCTTCCCTTTCTTAAATTTAAAAAAAAAAAAAATCACGAAGGAATCTTATCCTTTGATGTACAATATATTTGATTTCAACTATTTTGTCAGTTATCTTAATGAATTGAGACCCCCTTCCTTTCCAAAATTCCACACCACAGCAGTTGATAGAGGCATGTAAAAGACACCGTATGCAAACCAAACTGAATTTTTTTCTTAAATTTTACTTGCAGCATTAAAGTTAAAGCATTTTGAATTCATAGAAAGTTGTGTAATTCTATCCTAAGCCATGGGAGGAAATGTGAAAGTTTGCTTGTGTTTCTTGATTACATTTCAGTATTGAGTAAAATGTTGGAAAGTTGTACTCTTTTCTTTCTCACTGTTTGTTTCATCCATTCTGGAATGAAAGGAAGCAACTATACCAAATTTTGAGTGTTAGTGAAAAAATTGTTGTTAGTTGTTCTCAATCGTGATAGCTATATTATCTTCACTATCTTTTAAATATTTTTGTAGTTTTTTTAATGTTATTATTAGTTTTTTTCCCATTAGAATATGAACTATCACTTTTAGGAACATCACCAACAAACGCATCTGCAAATTAACGTCTTTCGTAATGAGCGTCTTTCAAAGGATGAATCAATAACTTTGAATGTCATTGTTAAAAAGAATTTGATTTTCAATTGCTGCTGTTCTGGTAAACGTTAGTAAAATCTTTGCTTTTAATAGCTTTAAATTATTTGGCATTAAATAGAAACTGCACGTACTTCAGAACAAAATATGTATTGCCAAAACATTTAAAAAAATTTAATTATAATATTTTTATTGAATTTATATGGTGCATTAAATAATAGTCTACACTGGTAAATTATTTTTTTCTCTTCTGTAAACAGAGAATTATAGGGAAACATCCAATTTCTTTAATATTACTATTTTCATATATCTACAAAAATTATCAGCAGCCCTATATAAAATTCATGTTTTTTTCTAAATTTTATGAAGTTAAAATTTAATATTTATGTGTTTAATGAGCAAACAAATGTAAAAGAAGGGTTTTAAACAAACAAAATATTTTAAATTATCAAACTATTTTAATATTGTTTAAATGTGTTGACAAATTAAAAATCTGAGTGCACATTAAAAAAATCAAAAATCTGTCTAGTTTTCTTAAAGCATCACAGTTTTATGAATTGTCTTAGCAATTTTCACTAGAATAAATTAAAATCTATGCAGATGTTTATACCTTTCATTATTTGGTTTATCAATGTATTCAGGTTACTGATTTCTTAATTTTAGCTGTGCATGTTCCACAAACATATTTTTTATAGTCTTTGCAAGTATTCAAAGTTTTGTTGCTTTTCCATATATTTATTTGACATTGTTTTATTTATGGGGTGAATTTTTCAAAAGCATCAGTTTCCTTTTAGTTGGAAATGAAATACTTGGAACATAAATATTATTAGAAAAAATTATTTGTGAAACACAATTATTTGATTAAATTGCATTTGTATGTAGCTGGATTGTATTCATATATTTTGGATGGAAAATGAGAAAATTCTGTTAGATTATCATATTTTTTCAATACATAGTATTGGGTTCATCTTAAAGAAAACTGGTAATTTTATATTTCAGTATGTTCTATATATACCATGTTGATAAATTATTCTTTTTTTGGGAAAGGTGGGTAACATTTGGAAATACATATTATTTATTATAATTCAAGATTGTTTAATTTCACACTTGTTTTAACAATTATTTAAGTAGATATTCGCTAGTTATATTGTTACTCATTCTAATAATGTATTTTACTTCTTAATATTATCTTGATATTTTATAATTGATTCATTTCATACTTTTTATAAATTTTTTGTCAATTTCTCATTTTTTTAAAAAAATTGACTTGTCTGTGGTCTAATAATACTGCCAGTCTGTAAGCTTGTTTGAGTTTTATGAGAATTTTTTTCATTTTATACAATTTACTAGTACTCTTTTTTTTTTTTTCACATCCTCTTAATATTTCAACCTTTTAAAAAAATTTAAATTATTGTAGTGCTTACATTTGTGTTCATTCTTTCTTTTCTCTTTTTCTTATAAAAAATCTTAATTTGTTTGATAAAAATATTTACAATACTGATTCAGAAATTAAATTGATGTAGTTTAAGTAATTGCTGATGTGGATTTTTCTCTTCTTTAAAATTTTTACTTATTTTTATTCTGAACTGATTACGTAACAATCAGAATAGTGCAATTTATTTTAATATTCTTTTTTATAATCAAGCAATGTATATTTAAAGTTCTGCCATATAATTTAAGAATTTATGCATTTTTTGTTCACCTTTCATTGAATTAAAGATTATTGATAAAAGATTAATAAGCAAATGAAATTGTTCATTAATCTCGTATTCTTTATGTAGGCTTAATTTTCCTTTTAATAGGTAAGAGCACTTAATTGTTATTTCACAAACTAAGAACTAAGTTATTATAAAAGTTAAAAATTATAATTCTTAACTGTTAATATTTTCTTAGTATTTATAACCATTTTTAACTTTATATAATTTCCTAATATAAAAATGATGACCTTTTATTTTTCTTTTATGATCATCATCAATAACTTTAAAAAAATGTCTTTAAGTGTTGTGAAATTTTTATTTATATTAATTTCATGCTAACTTATTAATCATTTCATTGATATTTCCATTATTATGCATGTATAAAAGCTATGAAACATTAATCAGACATGTAACAAAATCTGTCATGAAAGATTATTTAAAGCATATAGTTACTAGGGCAAATGCATCAAATAATGAAATAAACTTATCTAACTTTTATACTTCAGGTTTGGGGAAAATGAAGGCTCATATTGTACAGTTGCTTGTTTTAAAGATAATAAAGAAAATTGTTCAAATAATGTTCAGTCATCACTTCAAGTAAGCAATTTTTCTTTATAAATATTTTAATTTTATTATTTAATTGAAATATGGAAAGTTTATTTTTTAACTTTATATTTTATTAAACAATTTTTTTTCTTGTAGATTATAATTTTTGAAAAGAAACAGCTTTTGCAGTTAATTTTAACTTTTGTAGTATTTTTATTATTTATAAACTGTTTAGTTCCAATTCCTTTACATTTTGTTACTTGAAATGAAAATACATTAGTTTGTAACTTCATTTGAAATAGTAATTTGAAATTAGAATGATTAGTTTTATGCCAAATCCTTCACAAATATTAAATACAACTTTTTTTTCTTTTGTTGTTTTGATTCATTGACATAATAATCTGGAAATTGTTCTGTTTTTACTAATATCTTCAACAAAACTTTTGTAACTGTCTTCTAATATGTTCAAGCTGCTTAATGGAAATTAAGAAAAGAAAAGGAAAAGCATTTACTTTTCCCATCACAGTTTGAATGCATTTTTTGATAAAAGAAAGATTAATTTAAAAAAATGTCTAGATTCAATATTTTAAAATATTTCACTAAGAATCTTTTAAATCATTCAGTTTTTAAATACAAAACCATTTTCATTTATTAGTATTCTTATTAAATGATTTTGACACTTTTTAAAGAGTACTCTTTAATTCCAATTTTACATTAGACAATTCCATCAATAATTCTTCATTCATGTTTGTTTAGTGAATGTTAAATCTTGTGTTGCGGGATCCAAAGTTTTCAAGTTGTGAGAGGAGAATTGTCAGATAAGATGGGTGGCACACACTAAAATTATTTTATCAAACTGATGGACCTCAACTGGAATGAAAGGGAACATTAGCATATTGGGAAAACCACTATCGAACTAGAGAATTTATGTCAAACCATGCTGCATTTGTACAATAGATTTTTTTTTTGTGCCAAATTGCATAGAATTTTGAAAAATAATTCATTATTTTTCTTTTAAAGAGATTAGTCCCTTTGCTTTGAAAATCTGCTATTTCCGTCTATTTCATATCTATAAGAAATGAACTAATCTGAACTATCAAATTAATCTGATTTAAATTGAATTCACCATTTATTTGAATTTCACCCATTCTTTACTTAAACTTTTCAATCCTTACTTTAAAAAAATCATATCTATGTTGACATTTTACACATATTATATTCTTAATATTGATTTAAAACTTAACCTTTTATCTCATCTAAAGGAAAAATGGATTGAAATATTTAAATTAAACATGGATTTTTAAAAACTTTTCCTATAAATTAATTTATGAAAAGTTTATTTCTGCCAAGCTCATTGTTTTAAATTAATAATAACAGAACTTAAGTTTGATGGCTTTAAAAAACGATATTTTGAGGTAAATTTGTCACATTTCAAAATTGATTTTGAAATTAATAAAACTGGTTTAAAAAATTCATATTATGAAAAAATTAATTTTAAACATTTGAATTTCTATTCTTTCTATACCACAGACAGCAAACACATATTTTTTTCTTGGCAAATTTAATTCCTGACTACAAAAAAAAAAGAAACAAAAGCTGATCTCTTTCAGTCTAGAAAGATACATAAACTTTATATATCATTAATCTACAATGATGAAGAATTTTATAAAAAAGTATGCTGTAATTTTTTCAAAGTTTATTCACTCAATTGATCTTTAATTCACTTGTAAATCTTCAGTTCTCAGATATTTAATTATAATATAATTAAAATAACATGAAACATGTTTCAGAATTCACCTGAATGCCAAAAGAAACAAAAAAACCGGAGAAAGCCTCTGGAAAAGCAGAAAAAGCCTACCACCGTCCGAAACTCCACTACTCAGCCTTGTCCACCGAAAGGTTTCAATCCTAAATCCCCTCTCATCCATTCCAAAGGTGCCCCCTGCTACTTTAATACCTATTTCGACTGGAGTCCTGCGGGAATTCCGATTACTGCACGATTTCCTCGCAACAATGGATCTAACATGCAGGATTTGCCATTTATCCGTCGTCCCAAGAAACCCATTCGCCCCATCATCTACCCCAACGATAGATATCATTGGGCAAGGAAGTAATTTTTGCACCAACTTATTTGTACAGAAGAAGAGGATTTCAGATTTTACAATTATTAAATTCTATTTTATGATTCTGTGATTGATGTCGAAGATTTAAAAATCAGAAATGTATTAAGATCAAAGGGTTATATATTAATGTATTTAATTCCCGGTGTTTTTATTCCTTTTATATATGTGAGCTTTCCAAGTTAAGAAATTATTGTAATTTATATAATTGAGGTGCAATTGTTGAATTTTGATTAAAATGTATGTATGATTATTAAATGTTTTGAAATTGTATGATTCTTTTATGTAATTGTAGCTGCCATTTTTTTATACTTGCATAATTTTGCATTTTTTAATGATATGTTATGTTTAAAAACCTTTATACATAGTTTTGTATTTCTGCACTTAATATTTTAGTTTATATCTATTTAATGTACTTTTTTGGTATGTCCTTTTTTTTTTCTTTTTGTTAACAAACAAATGCATTGCATATTTATCTAATATTCACCTCACTTAAATGTTTATATGAGGGATATTGAATTAGTATTATTCTATTAAAACGCACAAAGATACCTCAAATATTCGAGGTACCTGTTTTAGAGGTATACTAATTGATATTTATATATAGATGTGACCAAGGATGTGCTTTAAAAAAACTTTCTCAGGATTTATCATCTAGATTGTAACTTTGGCAATGTTAAGTTTTTGTAAATTATTCCACAGTTTAAAAATCATGTTTATATAAATATTCTTAGATCTGTGTAATTTTTTCTATTGTAAACTGTAAATTTGTTCCATGTTTTCCCATCTCAGTTTGTCATTGTTCAAACTGCATTGTATAAAATATTGCAAGACCAATGCTCTTTACCCATTGTCATTCTAAGAATTTCTATAAATACTAGTCTTGTGAAGTTGGTCTTGCAGTCCCAGAACATAACTTATTTTTTATTTCGGGCATTTAGGCAGAAGAGAGCCAGTGTCACTTTCATTCATGTCTGGTTCCAGTTCAAAGAACTCCATTCAAAGCATTTTGTGAGGTGATAATTCGCAGTGCTTTATATATTCAAATAGTAGACTAACTGTAGAAAATGCTTTTTAGTAAAGCTTATGCACAATCCTTTTTGTAACATCTGTCATTTGCTATTGACAGTTTTAAATGTCTTTGAGCACTCATCTCTTTTTACAAAGCAAGATGTCTCAATAAAAGCAATTAATTTTTGCTCTCTTTTTGAATCACTGTTGTATCAATTTAGAATGGGGAAAACTGACTATATGCACCATAAGGCCTTGTAAGTTAATCTGAGAACTCAATAAGTCTTTACTTAAATATCTAATTCTTACACTGTTTACCAATGCATATTCATGAAGTGAGAAAATAAATTTTTTTTGTATTTCATGATTGATATCTGCCCATTGTAAGGAGATAATTGCAACTCCTGAGGATCGCTTTATTTGCGATCTAGCAGTTTTCGATTGTTATTTATTTCAGATAAATTAAATGGAAGAAGCACTAATAATGAACCTAATATTAAATTATAAGTCAAATATTGCTTTATGTTGAAAAGTCGGATTGCATATTGAAATTATCAGTTTCAAAAAATATTAAATTTTATGCAGTTAGTTGCATTATTTTATTTATTTTCTTCTTAAATTTTAGAATGATTTGAAGGCAGCTTTAGAATTCAGCAGATTAACCAGGATATTAAAGATTTTTGAGAATCATTGAAAATTTATGGCTTTGAACTTTTTTCACTGATGTAAAGTTGAGCTGAAAGCTCTAAAAAAAAATCAAATTCGATTGATTTTTATACAATAAATTTGTGATATAATAAATAATAAAATATAATAAAATTTTAATCAACATTTAGATGATAGTGTAGTATCCTAATATGTATAATAATTCTTGGAATGTTTAAAACTTAAATTTTTACATTAACAGATACTTTATTTTATAGTTAAATATTAATTCCTCTTCCTTTACATATACCATATAATTTGGGCATATTTATTGTGGTTACTGCAATATTAATAAATTTTTAAAATATTCGTAATTTTGTTTTTCGTTCCTTTCCTAAGTGCGCTTATATAATCTTGACTTCGCTCGAGGCTCTTAGTTACAGAGCCATTGAGAGTTGGAAAGCTTTTCTCAATTTGCAACTAACTATTAAAAAACAATCGTTTACTTGCATTCAGGATGTTCTAACTCTCAGGGCAATGGTGTATTACTCCCCACCCCCTTTGTAATGGTGAAAGAAAAAATAAACCTATCTTTTAAAGAACAAACTACTTTTTTGTAACTTGTCGATATTTTTTGAATAAAAGTGCTTGGATGTTCAAGGAGTGTCGCCTTTTTCCTTAATGAATTGTGTTGGGTTCTGTTGCTCATTATAGCAACAGAACATACTGAATTTAGATTTCAGTTATGTAAATCAGTCTTGGTAATTATTATCATTTATTAGTCATATAAAGCTATTTTAGCTAAATTGGAAAAAAATAGGAAATACAAATTAAATTTATTCAAAGTTATTTGGTTCATAGTAAAATTTTATTGTTGAACTAAAGAGTTGAAACCTATCAAAATATAAGAGTTTTGAATGTTTTACACTTTTTATGGAAGCATTTTTCTTTTCTGAAATCTAAAAGGAAAATATTTGAAAAAGAACTTTTTGAAACAAATTTTATTGTAAAAAGAAGTATTTGCTTTATAGATCCTGAATTTTAATTTATTTATTTATTTATTTATTTTTTTTTTCGAGAATTTCATGGCTTTTTGGAAATTTTGTGCAAAGCAAGTTGAACTCTTCAGGTGTAAACTCAGATTGGCATTATCAAACATACATTATTTTTTAAATGTTTGAACTCCTTCATTCATAGTGGGTTTATTATTGTTAAACATTCCATTTGCTATCATAGTATTTAATCTCTAATACACGCCAAATTTTGAATAAGAATTGTTTTGTGTTATAAATTGAAGCAGAAATCTATAGATGCCAGTGTTCTTTAATTTGATTTAAAAATAGAATGTTGCTTTCATGTTTATTTTTTAGTCAGTATATTTTTTTAATTTGCACTCATATTAAATATATATAATAGATTTAAATCTATTATTATAATAGTCTTAATTCCATTGAATTTATGTTTTTTATTCTTGTAATGTAACAAGATGAAATTTTAAATGCTTCCCATATGAATAGTTTATTAGCCATATTATATATAGGGTGTCCCAAATTAAAGTTACTCTATTCAGAGCTACATACCGCCGTAACTATTCATCCGAAACTACTGAAGTTTTTGGTACGCCTTAATGAAAGGATGGGGAAGATATTTTGGTAAAAAAAAGGAGAAAAAGTTCCAAATGTCACCACAAGAGGGCGTATCATCCACTATTTTATTATAAGAATTACGCATTAGCTTGGAATTAATCCAAGTCATGTTCGATATGATGGCCACCATTGTGAGCTACCCTCTGAAATTTGAAAATGGCATGTTCAACAGTAGAGCTTGGTGTCTGCGTTGAAATATTGGAACACTTGACGGCAAATACTGGTTTTAAGATCAGGCAACGTTCTCAGGTTGTCAGGGCCAACTATATCTTTCAAATATCGCCAGAGTCAAAAATCGCATGGATTAAGGTCTGGGGATCAGGCAGGCAAAGCATTATTGAAGTGGTGACTTATTACTCTTTCTTCCGTAAAATGTGTTTTCAGAATATTATTTACACAATTTGCAGTGTTTGGAGTCGCATTATCCTGCATAAAAAGCGTCTGGTCTAGACATTGGCTTGACTGTAGAGCCGGAACAACTGCATTCTCCAACATCGATGCATATCGCTCTTTCGTAATAGAGCGTGTCATTGCACCTGATGGGGTTAGCTTTTCGAAGAAGTACGGCTCCAGAATAAAAGAAGCATTAAATCCACATCATACCGTTACTATCGGTGAATGTAATGGGACATCTAGGGTAGAGCGGGGATGTTCTGTAGCCCAAATTCGGCAGTTATGCGTATTCACCAAGCTGTCTAAATGGAAATGAGCTTCATCGGACCTCAAAATGTTCCCATGCCATTCAAAATCGACCTCACACCGAGCAAGAAACTGCAGTGAGAACGTAATCAAAATCTTGTGGATGCAGCTGATGAACAAGTGAGATTTTGTATGGATAATATCGTAGGATATTCCTGAGGATCCTGTGCACAGTGGAACGTGACCTATCCAACACTGTTGCGAAATGGCGAACACTACTGCTGGCCATGAAGTTTGATGTTTTGTCCTCTTCCACTTGAAGTGCAACCTCCTCAACGACTTCTGAAGGTTATGATTTTCTTCCTCTTCCAGGATGAACACCCAACGATCCTATTTCTTCAAATTTCGTAATCATTTTCTCGTAATCATAATCTTAAAACGTCATTGGACGTGTTCGAAGCTCTTTCAAAGTCTGAAATTTCCTTTAGACTGCTGGTGCTGAATCATGATTTTGATAAAACAGTTTGGACAATAAAGGGCGAGATTGCAAAATTAGTCATTTTGAGTCGTGAACACACTCGCATGAAGTTTTCAAAGAAAGCATTCCCTTTTGTATTGGCTAGCTGTTAAATGACGTTGCAGCATTTGCATATGCTGTAGTATTAAATGTTTGGTTAGTTGGCTGGTTGAATTAACGTCGCACTAGTGTTGCGTATTGAGTTATTGACAACGGTTCGGGATCTATAGCGTAGGACAGACCCACTTTGCATGAATACGCCCTCTAGTGACGACATTTGGAACTAATTCTTTTATTCGCAAAATGTCTTTTCCATTCCTATATTGAGGCATACCCGAAATTTCAAAATTTTTGGATTAATAGTTACGGCGGTATGTAACTATGAATAGGATAACTTTAATTTGGGACACCCTGTATATGCCAATATTCTGGGGTTGGGGGAACCCTAGAAGTCCTTATAGCACGCCTCAATGAAATAATTTCTTTTATATAGCTTAGTTCAGTTTTCAATCGTCTACACTTTAATAGTGAAAAATTCCAACTCTTACTAGCTTATAATGTTAATAGGTATTAATTCTAGAAGAAAAACACAACTACTGCTTCCTGCTGAAGTAATCCAAAATGGATTTTTGTCTAAAATTTCATCGTTCGAAACGTTTCCTGCTAATTCGATGTCAGTTTTCTTAAAAAAAAATTCTCACTGGAAAATGTTTGGTGGAATTTAAATTACGAGTATTGTAAAATTTATGAGATATGAATTGAAAGATTAATTTAATTCATTTTGAACATAAGAATTTTGACTTATAAATGATGGCAAAAGATCAAAGGCAGGACTGTGTTAAAAATTTTAATTCTTATACCTAAATAGTATAATTGAAATGAACTAATTTAGTTGTACTATTCAGGTATAATAATTAAACGCTATTAGAAAAGAGAATAATTGAAATGAACTAATTCATATTTATGAATTTGGTTTATTTGAATAATTTTTGGTTTTGAAGAGCAAAAAACTTTCTCAACTCCCTAGACGTCTTAGTTTTGGACATTTCCGCTTGTGTAACTCTAGATCATTTTGTTATTGTAACGTTGTGTTTTAAGGATAAAAAAGATTTTTTAAGAAACTGGGTGTAGCCGGAATCGGGATGGTGGTAATGGTGATATAATTTTGAGTGATTGAATCCAATTGACGATCGACACTCGTAATGCATCCGTCATTGTTTGATTGGTGCATTTTCAGTTCCTCAGGTTTTGAAGGACAATAGGAAATTCAATCGCCGCTCTTTCTCTAAGACTTGACATGACTTGAATATGACTGAGACTTGAAATCGGATTTTATCCATTCATCAAATGGAGGGCCCAACGAACCGCAAGCTGTCCAAAACATTCAAGAGTATGTTTATTTTGTCATTTTCCTTTCATATAACAGTGTGGCTATATATGTAACCAAAAAATTGCTAATTACTTTTTTTTAATATATTGGTCGCTTCTCTTTTTTCCTATATTAATAATTCTTTAATCATTTTCGGTTCTAAAGTTTTTCTGTTTTCAGATGGAATTATTACTAGTCTTTTAAGAACAAATGGATAAAAAAGAGTATATTTCTAAATTTGTGATTCCAGTTTTATATCTGACATAGAAATTATGAAATTAAATACTTACTTAAAAAAATATTTGTAATTTTGGTATGTTCAGAATCGACATTTTCTTTTCTTTAAAAAATTATATGTAGACATGAAATATATTTTGTTACCTACTACTTTTCATTTCTTCAATTTAAATTAAATTGATAAATGAGTATATGGGGGCGACTTATTCGAATTAAAAATTTTGATTTTAATTGTATTATTAGAAGGACATCTGGTCAGATTTTTTTTAAATGGGTGAGTGAGTGTGGTTTCAAAGCACAGTGACCAGATTTGATTAATAATGAGAATCTTGGAATCACTTCCCCCACTTATGAAATGCTCATTGGGAAACAAAAAAATTTTCTAATTCGGTTCTGTTTTGAAATTTTCATTTTAATAAAAAGGTATTGTCTATAGAAATATTTAAAACAAATTAGATTAACTAATAGACTTTCGAACTGTAAATAAATAAAAAAATAATTGTAGAAATAAAAAGGAATTCTACTCTGTGAGAATTATACTGACAAATAGTTAAGATTTACGGACCAAATTTTTTTTTAAAAAAATTCTTAGATTATTTTATATTAGCCTCTTTGATAAAATAATGAAAACAATTTGAATTTTAGGTTCACAACAGCAACAAAAAGAAATTGCGATTAAAAATTATGTAAAAAAATAACATACTACAAATATAATAATAAAAAATAAATATCACTCCATAAATCAACTTCTGTTGCTAAAAAGATTTTTTTTTAAATGTGCAAAACATTTTCGGAAATTTATTTAGGAAACTCCAGAATCTATCCTAATTTGTATTAAATTAAAATTCTGAAACTTTCAAAACAATTATACGAGATACGCATGTCAAGTCTCCATAGTATATCTGTAGTACAGTTGTTCAGATGGTCTAGTATATACAGCATTAGCAAAGACACATACTTTTTCTTTTCTGTGGATGTTTTAGTATAAAATAAGACAAACATTTTGACTA
Organism: Argiope trifasciata; assembly: GCA_026543055.1. Classification (NCBI taxonomy): domain Eukaryota; kingdom Metazoa; phylum Arthropoda; class Arachnida; order Araneae; family Araneidae; genus Argiope; species Argiope trifasciata. Next base: position 2,110,116 of record JAPMOQ010005902.1, read on the forward strand.
GTTTTTGTATGAATGTCTGGAATTGATAGTAACATAACCATAATATGTTAGCATATAAGTTCTTTTTCTTCAAATAGCGAATGATATTTACATGTAGCGAAAACGAACAGACATAGAACCTAAATATTTTTTATCAAAATAGTGTTCACAGCATATGAAAGAGCCTCTTCTATACATCTTATAATACATTAAACAAGAATAATTTAATAAAAATATTCTCAGCTACAACAAATTTAAGAATCACCGGTTGAAATATTTAGCTTAAGTAGAAAAATTGAGTTTCGAATTAACATGCAATATCCGAAATAGATATTTTAATTTCCTGTTCAATATAATTGGCGTTTGTTTTCGATACCTCTTTTTTTTGCTAGATTATATGTGTTTTCTATAATAATTATGGTCGCATAGCCACATCTATAAGAACCAAGTTCACATCGAAGAATTTTGAAATAATTCGCTATACCCTATGTATTGTATAAATAAACTGATCATAAAATTTTGATTTAAAACATCTGTTCAGAGGCTAAACTAGGAGAAAATAATCTGTGGTGACATCTTAATAAGCCAGTAACAACCACTGAACATTGGTGGCCATTTTTGTATACTGGATAAGTTACTGGCCTTCAAACCTGAACATCGCAGGTTCGATCCTTGGCGGAATTCAACCTACGTATTGGCACAATTCCGCCAACACATTACGCCAAATTGATGACCTCGGACGGGATGAATTTTCTACAGCTCTCTTGGCGCCATCTCTCCATCAGCAACGCAAAGTCGTCAGACTCACTTGACGCAGCAACACAGAGCCGTCAGACTCACTTGACGCACCAACGCAATGTCGTCAGACTCACTTGACGCAGCAGCAACGCTCATACATTAGCCATAACGCTTGGCGCAATAAAATCGTTCTTCTCTCTAGCGAACTCACTGGTAGGAGAGTATTTTGGTGACATCTTAATAAGCCAGTAACTACCACTGAACATTGGTGGCCATTTTTGTGTAGTGGATAAGTTACTGGCGGCCTTCAAACCCGAACATCGCAGGTTCTATCCATGGCGGAATTCAACCTACGTATTGGCACAATTCCGCCAACACCTACGCCAAAAATCCTTTGCACTCGAATGCTTCCTCTCGGGTACCTTTCAAATGGTACATCATTTTTTAGCTAGTTATTTTTAATTTTAGTTTTTAAAATTACCGACAAAGTGATAAGGAGATGAAAGTTAATTTTTCTGGGAAATTCAACTTAAAACACTTCTACATGTTTATATTTCGGAGCTATAAACATATACTTGTATTAGATGAATGATTATCCATCTAGTTTTTTTGAAGGTTGAAAACCCATTCCACCAAAAAAAAGGTAGGGACTTTAAAATTCGTCTATAAAATGGGAAAGTACAGGGAAGTTTGAAGAAGTTTTCATAAAAATGGGGAATTTTAAGTTTCTTAGTTATTTTTCCTCATCCAAATAATGGCAGTAGCAAGAATAAAAGATCATATCTGTGGTTTCCAAAAACGAAACAGTATCATTTGTTATGCGTAAACTCACTCTTTGTCCCCTTTTTATGTACGTATAGATAATTCCAGTTTGGATTAGCGAGACAATTGATTTCTCATTGGATTCTCGAATTTCAATTTTTGAGCGTGCTCGAGACTGCAGTAGCACAAAAGAATATAATGCATTTCTCTGATGAAATTCCGCTGAAGCAATGCCACGGTGTTAAATCTACCGCACTTGAGTTTTTAAAATGATTTATTAGTTCACAAACTGTGAGCTTATTCAAAGTAGATTAGTGAATATTTTTAAATCAATGATCTGACCAAAATCCGTATATTATACAAATTTGATGGATAAAAAAGATGATTCTGCCGAATGGGTTCGAAAAGCTCCAGAAAATCAATTTTCAGCTGCGTACTGCTTGTTCTGTAAGAAGATATTAAGCCTAAGTATTATGAGAAAACAGGCACTGATTAGTTATGGCAAACGAGGAAAACATAAAAGACTGCATGCTAGTTCGAAACAGTCATCACTGATGTTGTACTTATATTCAAAAGGAATACAGGAATTTGAATCCCGTTGGCCAAAGACCTTCGTATGTGATGGCGACTGGCGCACGCATAAATATGTCATGGTTACGAAATCCTCCATGTCAAGAATAATATTACTGGGGGTGCTGATTTAGAGGTGAATACTCTATGATACAGGTCTAACTTATGATCTGTGGATGAGTGACTGAAATGTGAGAATTAAGTCCGCCCCGTAAAAAGGGTTGTGAATGCGAGAGTAGTTGACTCGTACTCTTGACTCTAGATGGCGCAACTGAAAACTAGAGACGCAAAAAATATGGATTAAATCGCAATGGCTCTTTAGTTCGCGGGCTTATCAATGACAAGCGCCATTAGAAACAACAACAACAGTAAAAGAAGATACGTCAAATATTATGTCCGAAAATAAGATTATTTTGAACTTTTTAGTTCAATAACAATAATTTAAAGCTAAATTTCTTTGGGCATTGAAATTTGTTGCGTCATATTCATCCTGTAATGCATTCAAGGATAAATTAGAAATGTTTTCACATATTTTCTCAGGAAATTAAATAATTAAAAAATGTATATTAGGCAGTACAGAAATGTAACTTATTTTTTACTAATTAGGTCCATTAACTCTCTGAAACTGACAGGTAAAAATTTGCAAATGGATGCCCAAATACTTGAATTGGTAAAAAAGTATAAATAAAAACGTAATCTTGTTTTGTAATGCTTTTGTTAAGTCATCATTGAATTATTTGTATCATGATAACAAAAATGTTTTGTGTTTTATTTCACTCGAGTCCTTAATTTTGTATGACTTACAGTTAAAGAACACGACAGGTAATACCTCCCTCCCATTAATAAATAAATTTTGTCTTACCAAATTCTAGATGATTATTTTTCTATATGTAAATATAAACCTACTTTTAATATGCTTTTCCGAATAATATTAAATTGTTATTTCCTTTCCTTGCATTTTCCACTCTTAAATATCGTATTTCGTTATAACTAGCACATGAGCGCAATTCGCTCGTTTTCTTATATTTTGTATACATGTATGGGGAATTCCCCCCCTCTCCAAATATTAGTGGTAATCCTGTCTTAGTGTAAACGATATAATATGCTTTCGTATCACAAAACCTACTATTTAAAAAATAGGTGTTGGAATAAATACAAGTTTATTTCAAAGTATAAAAAGTAAAAAAACAAAGGTACTTTATTTCCAAGGTTTCTGATGGTTTCAATTTCATCTCTTTTAGCATTTCCCTCCAGAAGCGTACAGACATGAACCGTACCACAGACATGTACCGGTTGTACCGTATTCCAACAGGATAGTATACTTCCTAGAGTTGGAATTTCAACAATTATTGCTGCAACATTTTACAAAAATAAAACATTCATTATTAGCATCCTCATATACAAGACTTTCGCAAATGAATTTAAACCCTGGAGCTTTAAAAAAAAAGGCAGATTATAATATTCGTAACTTTGCATATATTTAAGGTTGATTCAATTTGCATACATACAGTATTACAACTGTTGAATTTCGTACAGATTCCAGACTCATTGTTGTAAAGATGTCACCTCTTCAGTATTGTGAATGCAACTGATATTTATTGATCTATTTTACCTCAATTTAAATCTACAGACTACTTAAATACTCTATCACATTGGTTTTGAAATGTATTCTGCCTTGAAAATACGATGTTTTTACCACTTGTGATTTTTGCAACTCAGTGCCGTGAGCAAATACACTTTGAATCTACTTTAATATCTTTTATATTATCTGAAGCATATGATGTAACTAATTGTTGTAGTAATTCATTGCAATTTTAAAAGAGAATCTCTTGAAAATTATCAAGATCTTCTTCTTTTTAGATTAAAATTATTCCTACCCTCGTTCTTCAGAAAGCGAACTGAGAGCGCTGATTTTATCACTGTATCGTGCAACATGTGATAAATTCGAATAGTATTGTCGTGCTGCCATCTATATGTATAATAATTAAACTGCTTAGTTTTATAATCAATTATGTTGAAATAGAAATCTGTATAATACTCGGAATAATAAATTAAAAGCAATTAAAAAACTCTTAAATAAACTTAGAAACTGAGTCGTAGAAATTATGTTTCCACTTGCCCTGTAAAAAAAATTTATTATCAAGAAAAATGCATGGAAATTGCTTATAAATATAAGAAAATTTCAGATCTCTGTTATATTTCACTTAGTTTGTTTACTATCGGTTATCGCAATGCTGCTTTAAAATTATTACGAGAAGACACTTTTAAGGTAACCATTGAATTTTTAAGGAATATCTCTTATTTGTAAAACAATAAAAAATTCCCCAGTTCACCTTTTTAAATTTGGGAAACTCAATGACATACTAATAGTATTTCATGTGAGCAATTTTTTTAAAACTTTTTTTTTTAATTTATGACGAAATTTTTTTTATTTATTTTTAAACATTTTTTATAAAATTATTTTAATTATATCATTGATAAAAAATTATTTTAAATTTAAGACGAAAAAAAAAAAAAAGAAAGAAAATGTATTGGAGTCTTATTCTTTCCCCATTTATATAATTAATGCATTTGCAGTTTCATACGCGGCTACATTATAGTGGTATTTAACAGAGGGAATTTTAATCTATACTTATAATAAAGCTCAATGTGTGTGTGTGTGTGTGTGTGTTAGCGCTCTACAGGCCAGACCGTTGGACCTACAGCTACCAAATTTGGTACATGTATACCTTGGAGGTTGGGAATGTGCATCTCGGAGCCCTTTTTTCGAATTTTTAATTAGAATTTGAATTAATTAAAATTTAAGCGAAATTTCGACGTTTTTCCGCTATAACTTCCGCAAATATAATCGCACAAACATGATTTTTACATCAATTTAAAGATAAAAAAATTAGCTTTCTAACGGTATCATTTTTGTAATTTATAATGTAAGCTTCAATTTTTAAAGAAATATTTTAACCATGTTTTTTTAGCACGTGACTGGATAAAATAAAATAAAACAATGCCGGAAGTTCAAATAAAAAAAAAACAACTATCATCGCAAATCAAATCTAAAGAAATACAACTTTCAGCACGGGACTGGATAAAATAACATAAATATAAAATGTGATATTTTCTAAAAAATTAAATGCAAGGCAAAGGATTCTAAGAAATCGTTTGCAATATCTAAATCATTAATTCCATAAATTATCTTTATTTACAGTAAACCTGATCGAATTTAGACAGGATATGCATTGAAATCCCGACTTAATGGCATATTTCTATAATCGTTTGCTTTTTCGCTTTCTTTAAAAAACATATTTAACATTTTGGCAATATCACCGAAAAAAACATTTTTAATATTTTGGAAGCATAATTGATAAATTATTAGAGCATTAAACACAAAAAGTTTTTCCGAATCAAGTTACCGACTCTTTAACTACTAATTACTGAATCTTTTAACTTAAACTATTTCTGAAATTTTGGCTAAAAAATATATGATTTAATTGCAAATTTTAGAACGCATTACTCATGGCGAACCAGCTGGTCTCCAAAGGCGGCTAGTTATAAATAAATAAAATTATTTAATGACAATTATTTAAATGCATGGATTTTGTAAGAATTTTTGTGTTTTTAAAAAGAATAAAAAATATCGTTTTTAAATATTTTTGCTCTATATTCCAAAATTTATAAGCAATTTAACAATTTTTTTTCACGATTTGTTTCAAATTTCTTTATATTTTAAATCTATTTAACTATGCTGATGTTAATATAAAATTATACCATATATCTCTATAACTGACCCTGAGATTGACATTTTCGTTTAAAAAGTGCTACAGTATAATTACAATGAAACTAATAGTTAAAAATTATTATTACCTAGTATTGAAGGTTTCTTTGATAATTTGTCTTTTTTATTTGTATGCTTAATTATTATAATCTATTTCATAGTTATAATTTATTATGATATCTCAGTTCATATAATGGCTAGAATTTTGTTAATTTTTTAGAAATTATTAAAAAAGATCAATTAATTTCTTTAAAAATTAATATATAAATTTTATCAACTAAACCAAACTTTTAAATTCCATTTCTATCGTACCCTTGTATATTTATTGAAAACAAGCCACCTTTTTTCAACTAGCTAATTCGAAGGAAATGCTGATAATTGTCGATTTCAAAAAAATTTCTTATAATAATAATTTGTTCATGGTTCTTTCAATTAAATGTTCTAAGAATCATATTATGATAGACATGAAATAATATATAATCTATAAAAATATTATACATATTGTTAATATGCGTAGGAGCATCTATAATGGAATAAAGGCTCATAACATCATAATACGCTCAAAATCATAATTGAGAGAGGATATACCTTCTATTTGTATGCTGCCTAGCATTACACTGCAGATTCATTTGCTTATTAATCTAGTAAACTATTCAAATTGATAAGCTGAAATTTTATTTCTCATCTTTTAGCAATAGGAGAAATTCATGCAATTTGATATTCAATAAAACACTGAATATCGTTTTTCGATTTCTTTGCAAAATAAAAAACTATTCTAAAAAGTATTTACATTTCTTTTTCAAAATACAGAAAAAGTTACACGATTATCCATACTAATATTATAAATGTGAAAGTTTGGATGGATGTTTGTAACTCAATCACGCCAGAACGGCTGAATAGAATTGGTTGAAATTTGGCACAAAGATAGATTATGGTCAGGAATAGAACACAGGCTGCTTTTAATTCCGGTTAATTAAGTGGTTAATTTTTTATTCATTAAAAACTAACTTTAGCGCCAAAAAGCTGAGGCTAAATCCCGCCAAGGATAAGTAAGACTGTTTTTTTCCCCAACAGTATTCAGGTTAGGCTTAGTATGATTTAGACAGATTCTTTCAAACGATTCTGTTTATTTTCTTAAAGTTGAATGTATTTAAAATCAAATGTTGTTAATTAATAGATCTTACGGGTTCATTCTAAAGTACTTTTAAATTAAAATCGGACAGAATGAAAGAAATCAAAAATTTCTTTTGAAAAAGTTTACGCTTGATTGTTGACAACTGGGTTTCCATTTAAATTAAAAGTTTAAAAATTATGTGATTATACTGTCGTAGCAATCTCAATCATGATAGATTAATAAAATAGACTTGATTTGATTTAAAGAAACACGGACTTGATTTGCTGTTTTATTTCGGTATTTTATTACAATGTAAATAAAATGCTTTTAGGTAAGTTGTTTATTTTTGTATTAAATTGTATTTATGTTAGTTATATATTTTTCGTATATGCTTATACTTTTAAACGAAGGTTAGTTTAATTTTTTTGATTTGTCATTACTTGATAGTTTTTCGAAACACCCAAGAAACGCAAATCTAATCTTTCGAAGAGAAGTAATAAAGTTCTAGATATTAAAGTAGCTAAGTGATCAGTTTGCAATTTTAGTGAGAACTTGAGAACTATCAAACCACCCTCCAGGTCTGGGGTAAATACAAGGACACTTTATCAGAAGATATGGCACTCGCAATGACCTGATCAATAACAGACCAAAAACAGCGACCGGGGAATCCTTTTGTATCAATGCAAGTATGAGCCGAGAGAGTATATAAGCGTTAAACCACAGCCTGTAGGACATCCAAGGCAACCAGGTGGTGATAGACGGAGTTGTCATTTTGCTCGCAGACGATATTAGTCAGCCACTGTCACTGGTATATGTTCCATATACAGGGTGTCCCAAAAAGATTGAAACGCGCTTTAATTCTTTAACCGTTAGAGATAAGTAGGTAATGTAATTTGAAAAAATGTTCAAAATAAGATAGGAAAGAAGATTACATTAAGAAAAAAAATCCACCTATGAATTTTAAAAAGTTACACTTTTTAAATTTTTATATAACCCCTCTATGCAAATTTGGTCAATTAGAAAGTTTTTCCTTTCCATCCCAGAAGACCATTAAAAAAAACTGCATAACTGTATCCTTAAAATTGAGTGAGTTATGCGTAATTGAAAATTGAACGCTGTTTTTAGTGACCATATACCAAAATGGAAATGTAAATTTGCAACAATATATAAACACATAAATTTTTTTATATTATTTACAAAACACATTTTTGCGTATTTACGGTAGATTCACGATGCAGTTACAGAATTGTCTTTTGTTTTAATCTTATCAGGGACAAGTAATTTTATGCCATGTATTCTAAATTTACATTAGAAATTTTATAAGATTTCGTTGAAAATCAATAAAAGCCATTTAACAGATTTTTATAGCAAAATTTATGAAAAAGAAAAATACTGTTAAATTAGTCTGGTAGAATTTAATTCTTTTCAAATTCATCACATTTATGTCAAACCGATATTCTAACAAATTAACTGCCAGACGATTTTTGCCTTTCATTTAACTGGAATTTAGCCGCTTCTAATACGTGTATATTAAAGTTTTTTTTATTTATTTTTAAGTTACATAAAGAAATGTAACTGACTGTAACTGACCTTAAACAAAAGATAATTAATGCATGCAATAATATTACAGGAGGAGAACTCCAAAATATTTACAGGAGCATTATTAGAAGAGCCCAATTATGTATTGGTGTTGATGGAAAACATTTTGAGAATGCTTTATGATTCGTGTGTTTTTAAATGTATTTTCGTTTTATTTATTATTATTTTTTTATGTTACACTTCTTACAATCTTATGTTGTCAAAACTGTTTAACTCCATCAATAAGGACTCTATTTAAATGCCATTTTGGATTTCTTTTACACTTATCTTTTTTGATCGAAGAATTTCTATTATCAATTTGGATATGGTCCCTATTTTCACCGACGAAAAAGACTTTCAAGTGGTATGGAAAAGTGACATAAGTCAATTTTTTTTCTGTGTTATTATTTAAAAAGTTTTAAAGATACAGTTATACAGTTTTTTTAATGGTCTTCTGGGATGGAAAGGAAAAACTTTCTAATTGACCAAATTTGCATAGTGGGGTTGTATAAAAATTTACAAAGTGTAACTTTTTTAAATTCATAGGTGGATTTTTTTTCTTAATGTAATCTTCTCTCCTATCTTATTTTGAACATTTTTTCAAATTACATCACCTACTTATCTCTAACGGTTAAAGAATTAAAGCGCGTTTCAATCTTTTTGGGACACCCTGTATATATATATATGATATATATATATATATATATATATATATATATATATATTCCATATATTTATATATATATTCCATATATTTATATATATATCAATTCAGACTGATACGCAGCAGTCTCATTAGCAATTTGCCTCTTAAAAATAAGACTGCGTTCCATAGACGTTCATAAAGAAATCTCAAAATTCATTTGCCATTTCTAAACCTTCACTAAGATTTTTCAAATTAAATTTCACATTTCCAGTGCTTGTTGAAGCCTATTCTTCAATGGGCTGTGAATTTAACGTTTCCTCCAAGTCGGTTTCAGTCAGATCTTCATCTTGCGATTCAAGCAATTCCTGAATATCACTTGATTCTATCTGTTCGAACCCATCTTGTCCTATTCCATTCGCGATTTTGGCTATGTTTGCAGTTTGTATTTAACAACATACTTTAGACAAAGTTGTAAAAAGATCTACTTTACTTTTTTTATTAGTCCATTTGACATCATTTACTAAGGATATTGGGTTGGATACCTATTGGAATCCTTTTATTATTATGTATGTACTTATCAGATCCCAGAATAAAGAAATGTTTAGCCGCGAATATAGGAATTGGGTCGCATTTTTTTTAAACCGCGAATAGTGAAAACTCGAATAAGGAGCTTTTACTGTACATCAAAACTTCCCCGCAAACGAAGTCGCGGGTAATAACTAGTTAATTTATATTATAAAAAATAATTTTTTAAATTCTAAAAAGGTGTAAAAAGTCATTTTCGTGCAATGGTAGTTTCGAACGAAATCGAAAAGAAAAATTTTACTTAAATTTAATTAATTAAAATTCCCGAAAATCACACATGTGTTTACATTCTCACTTTCTAAAACATAAATATCCAAAATCTGGAGCTTCGGATCAAATAATCTGGCTTGTAGAGCCTAAAATCTATACTTATAATAAAGCTCAATGTTTGTGTGTGTGTGTTGGCTCTCTGTAGGTTAGACCGTTAGACCTACAACTACCAAATTTGGTCCATGTATACCTTGGAGATCTGGGATATGCACCTTAGAGCCCTTTTTTCGAATTTCTAATTAGAATTTGGATTAATTAAAAATTAAGGGAAATTTCAACGTTTTTACGCTATAACTTCCGAAAATATTATCGCACAAAGATGAATTTACGTCAAATTACAGATTAAAAATTTATCTTTTTAATGGTAACAGCATTTTAACATATAACTTATGCTTCTATTTGTAACGAATTTTAAAATAAATATTTTAAACTATATTTTTCAACAATATATTTCAGACAAAACAATAAAATTTAAGCTGCACGAGCACGTTACGACTGAAAGGGAACAAATTATCTTTTATCAGTATGCTGCCATCAGATTGAAAAAAAAAAAAAATAAAAAAAAAAAACTCAAATTAAGAAATAAATAATTATTGCAAATTAAACACATAAAAATGTAATTTTCAGCATATGTCTGCATGAAATGCAATAGAATATGAGATAGGTTTTTTTTTCTAAAAAGAAAATGTTAATAAAAAATTTTGTGACTTCTACAATATTATTAATTAAATAAATCAGCTTTATTTAATACAAACATGGTTATATATATATATATATTCAAGGTCGAACGGCTAATTTGTAGAACTTTAATAGTAGAAATGCTTCTATAAAAAGGGTCTAAATGATGTAAATAACTATATATTTTGTAACATGAGTCTATAAATGCTTTTAAAAATGAAGAATGTTTAGCTTCTAAATAAAAAGAGATAACTTTCAGTCAACCCAGTTTCTAAAACTGACTGATTTATGAATATTTGAAGATCACTATTCAATAAAAATGGGTAATTTTAAACCACTTCATCGACGATTCCAAAGATGATACCCCAATTAATTTTTCAAGACTGTTTCAAGAATGAAAATATTGAAAGTTCCAAACATTTCTACTCAAAACTTCATAATTAGATCAAATTTGATAGCATAAGATAGAAACCATTTATTTATTTGAAAATTGAAATGTCAAGAATATAACCAAAAGATGAATAAAATTTAGACTTAATATTTTTTTAAATTAAGTTTATAGACCAAAATAAAAGAAAATATTATTTATCGCATCATTTAAATATTTTTGAAAGCAAAACTAAAACCTGAATTTTATGATGCATCTAAGTATTTTTTGTTGAATAATTTTTGAAATATTAGATAAATTAATTGTAATTATAGTTATTCAGTAGTACACATAAGGACTCTCTTTTACTAATATTTAAGAAAATGCTTGGTTTCGGTAAAAAATGTTTTTATATCAATTTGCAGTTTAATCATTTCCTTAATTTAAAGTTGAATTTCGAGAGAGCTGATAGATAATTAGAGAAACATATAGTACATTACTGGCTTAAGGCCTTTATAACTGGATGAGCGAATTATATGACTATCAAAATTTGAACCTTAAAATTATTTTAATGACGTAGCTATTAAAAGACAAATTACATAAAGTATTTAATTGACAGTGACAAGTTACATAAAGTATTAAATTGACAAAGACAAGTCATATAAACTATTTAATTGACAATGATGTTACATAAATTATTTAATTGATAATTTTAAACATCAGTAAGATTGGCGAACCAGCTGGTCACCAAAGGCGGCTAGTATAAAATAAAACTGCAAAATTTTTATATTGTTATGACACAACAGTTTTTCCACAAATAAAGCTTTATAAAGAAAATAAACCTGCATTATTTTCTATTCTGTTTAATAAAATTTCGAAATATAATCAAAAATTTGACGCTATTATTTCTTTCTGTATGTGCATTTTGTATTTATTTTTCTTTGAATATAATATTTTGATTTGAAAGTTAAAATTAATTATATTTCGATTAACAGATAAATAAGTTCACTCTTTCCATAGTAACTTTTCATAACATGTAATATTTCCAAATTTTTTTCTATTATTCTTATTATATAAAAGGGCTTTATATAAATTTCAGATTAAAATATTAGACAAAATTACAAAAACGAGATATGAATTACAGACAGTGGTTTTTCCAGTGTAATTGAGATTCATTAAATCTGAATAATTAACATATCTTTTTAGTTTAAATTCCCTGAACAATAATTTTTTTTTAATTGGGAACTCTTAACTTCCTTTGTAACTTCTAAATCAATTAATTTGATTCTAGTGCAATTATTTAGAATATGGCATTTTCGATTGAATCGTTTGCATAAAAAAGATATCGTTATTATTTTTTTAACTGGCCAATCATAAATTCTCTGCAAATTTCTATCAACCAAATTCAAATAACTCTTAAGTTAAGAAAATGTAAACTAAATAGAATGAAGTTTGTAAACTGTTAATCTAACAAATCAGTAAATAAAGATAAAAAATTTTTTGAAATGAATTTATACCAGAGAATGTTATCCAAAGCAAATACACAAACATGTTTTCCACAGACACAGCTGATGAGTATGTTTTCAAGACCTTCAACAACTTGTGTGCAATTTTTTCGCAAATGCGACCTGTCATTCATTATGAGGAAGATTGACCGCCTCACCCTGGAAAGCCGACCGCTCTTTAAAAAGATTCAAAGCGTTGTTGCTGAGGGCCATCTTTCTCTTTCAGTAACTCGCCGGAACTGATTGAAAAGAATAGAAGAATTTTCGCCGATTTTTTCCACTTTAGTAATATATCAGAGTACTTTAAGATAGTATTTGATTATTTGAAATAGTATTTGATAGGAAGAGGGGGGGACTTTTTAAATTTTTTTTATAAAGATACCAAGAGTTGGTTAATTAATCGCCTTTGGCAATCGGCTGACTCACTGGAAATATATATTTTTCTTTTTCATTTAAATCAAATCTTTCATTAATAATTTGATGCTAAGATGTAATTGTTTTGAAAATCTGCTGAGAATAATATAAAGACCGACACTTTGACAAGAAATTCTTCGACTTTTGATTTGCGATTTTTTGCCCGCTTCTTTCTTTTCCAAAAAGAGCAAATGGCATCTCGTCGGTGATATTAGTTCTTTTTTCACTTAATTAAAATGAAGAATATTACTGCTAAATGTCGATGCTGCTTTCGTTATTATCCTCTTGAAATGGTTATTTTCTAACAATTGATCAGTACAATAAGTAAGAGGAATCGTACACAGACTTGAGGAAATCTTCCAAAATCTGCATTATGGAATTTCTAGCTTCCAACTAATAAGCAATATTGACTTCTTGCGGATTACTACAATTCTAATTTTATTTGCTAAATACTCTAAACCATTTGGTATTCCAGGATTTTTTCTAACAAACCAGTAGGATCTTTTCAAGGCTATAAAATAGAAATCACTACAGTAGTTTTCCCAAGTTGAGGGTAAGTGTTTAAATTTTAAAGATGAGGGCGGTTATTAAGAAAAGTTTGAATTTTGAGATGAGTGGGATATTTTTAATATTTTTATGAGAAACACCGTTTATTTCTAGAGACTTTCCTTGTTATATAGTGTCCGACATTTTTTTTTCTATTGATTCTACAGAATGCCCGCGTCATCGAGACAGACGATGATAGTTTGGTTTATTCTAAAATACAAAAGAACTTTTACCATTTAGTCGCCATTTTGAGAGACATGAATTATTTTTTCTTATTAAGTGTTCTTAATTTATGTACAGGCTTCTGTAAAAAAAACGTCAGAATTTTACTTCTAAGTTTATCCTTTGGAAAATTTCATTAGTTTATATATTTGAATAATATATGCTTTAATGCTGTTTTACATTTTTGAATATTATTTCTTAAATTTAATTTTTTTGGCCGAATTTTCTTGTAACAAATCGTATAAATTAAATTCTAGTGCGTACTTTTTGTTCACATTTGATATAAAAATGTCTCAATATTTTCTGGAGCATCTGAATTAGAGAATAAGCAAATTTATTTTGGTTCATTTTGTAATATTCTATGGTTATTTTAATGCTATACAAAGAAAAAATTGAAATCTCACGTCAGTTATCATTTGAACACCAATATTTAAAGATTGAATAGAAAATATAACTCGTTTAGCATTAGATTACGAGTGGGTCGTCATCTGCTGTGAGGAGAATAAGCTCCAATGTATTTTCGGTGCAATTGCACTATGTCCGTCCAACATATACTTATTTAATGTCTAAATTTTTATACGTCGCGTTTACATTCTGTTAAAGTTAATAATATTCTTTTATTTGGAAAAACCACATGATAACCTCTTACCCTTTTTAAAATCAATTGATTTTTATTCATATATTTAGTCTACTATCCTTCCTTTTTTTTAAAGGTTATCTACTATTAATTTTTATTCCATATTGTTTCCTATGCCAAGGAATTTCGAAATTTTAACTTGAAAGAATTTTACCTAGTCTATCGCAGCATGGCCAAATCTATGGCCTTTGTGCCAAAAAATAAAACAAAACCGGAAAAAGCTTATTTTTCTGTTCAAAAAGGAGATAAAATATCTCTTAAGCTATCTACAAGATCTTGAACAAATAGGATAAACTTCTAAATAGGTTTTTGTTCATTACTTCTCACTAGCCTGAGAAAATTTAATTTATTTTCAGTAAAAAAATAGGTATTTAATTGGAATATTTTAACTTTATAAATATTTTTTCAATCTTCATACAGAAATTCAAAAATACAATTATTTTGAGTTTTTTTTTCAAAACATTTATACTGAACGTAGTACATTATGTTAAACGAAGCATTATGTTTAATTTAACGAAGATCTGCCGCTACTTTGTTTCTTAAATCAAAGATAAATCACTTCGAATACAGAGAACAAAGAATAATAATTATTATTACAAGTCCTTTTTGATAATTGTTAATTGAATTATAAATAAAAAATTATTTAAAACAATTACAGGGCTATATAAAATATTCAAACTCATTACAATAAAAAAACTTTTATTTTCCAATCATAACAGTTAATCTTAAGATGTTTTCATTCATTAAAGAATAATTTTAATCATCAGTTAAACCAATTTATGAGTAGATCGCTATGTACGTGACTACAAGCATGCAAACAAGATCGAAGAATCTTCCCAAAAGACATCTACACTATCATAACAGGTTCAACTCTTTTCACCGTTGAACTTTCGAATGAAAGCATCATCTGATTCTATTTTTCGATTCGAACAGCAAGAATTCGAATCACACAGCTGGATTATGAGTTAAGAACTTCTTAATGGAGAGACACGTGAGTTCCATGTTGTCAATTCCCATCTAGACACTTCCAAGAACGACCACAGGCGGTTTTTACAGAAAGGATTAATTAATATCAGAAAAAGAAAAACCCTTCCCGCTTGATGAAAAAGTTATGCATTGCATTAAAAAAGGGTTAATTGCTGGCTTAGGTGGGGCTTTTTCCGAGAAACGCACCTGCGGTATGACGTCAGAGCCCCGAGGTCCCGCTAATGACAAGTTTGCCAGACAGCATGGCGACTTCTCCGACTCATTACATTATTTTTTTTTATGGCTTCGTTATTATTTTTTTTTCTCATTAAAGCAGGTGGGAAATCACAATGGACCTTTTGAAAGCGTGTAATAGCTGTGATTTGCAATCGTGTTTGCGGTATTTAACCCTCTAGTAAAAAATGTTTGGTTAGAGATCATTAAAGGGCTGTGATCAATACATGAAGGATGGGAAAAAATTTAAGGTTAATACTAGGTCCAGAAGGAATGCAGCTTTGGAGAGTTAAAACATTCGATTAATATGCTTAGAAAATAACTGCAAAGTTATTGTCTATTTAAGATATAATTATTACGTCTTATAAGTTCATGCAAATACCGCATAAATCAACGAATATTTAAAAAAAAATATTTTATGCATGCATTATTTTGTTGTTTTGTTTTCAAGGGTACAATTCTGAAAGAAGAATATTCTTAACGAATTTTTTTTTGGGATATACTCAGAGATATGTTTTGATATTGTTCTTTATATCTAGAAAATATATTTAAAGTATTGTTTATCTTAAAACTTTAAAAAAAAGTTTGTTTCAGTTTTTCTTTATAGACTTAAGTGATCTTCAAAATAAAAAATATAAAATCTCTCAATAAATTCTTTGACAACTGAATTGCAGTTCATTGAATTAAAAAAAGATAAAGATTTATTTATTTAAAAAAGAAAAAAATATAAATAATTCCTGGCCTTTCCAATATCACATA
>JAPMOQ010005910.1:0-21679 GCA_026543055.1 Argiope trifasciata
TTTTTTTTAATATCGACACATGCTTAATCTTATAGTCTCGTGATTGTTTCAGATGGTTAATGACTTAAATTAATTGATTCAAACAATTCGTATAAATTCAGAGAATTAACAATTTGGAAATCAAGTGATAACTTTATTTAGTGATAAATCGCCAAGTGTAACAACCTTCTACATTATTTTCTAATAGCCCTAAAAACGAAAAATGCATGCCTCGAAAGCAATAATTCGCTAATTTGTGGCCTACGCATTTTTCAGGTTTCAAAAACATCCCCAGTACGTTGCCTACGCACTTTGAGACTTCAAAACCTCAAACCAAAACAATAACATGTTCTGACTGTATAAAAATAACTTAATGAATATTGTTTTAATTTTTATAACTGACATTTTTAAAATAAAACATTTATTTTTATCGCGTGAAGATCTTTTAACAAAGTAATGCATAAAGAAAACAATTGGAAGAAAGCAACTGAAAACACAAAACTTTGATATTTCATTAATTCATAAATATTAATTAATACAGAATTTCCTCCTCTAAGTCCGCATTCAACAAGTTTGCTTTGAGTATATAGAGGAAGGGCAGCGGTGGCCTGGTGGTAAGGTCTGGGCTTCGAAACCGGAGAGTTTCAGGTTCAAGACTCGATTCCACCGAAGAAACGTCGCGTAAGAGAGTCTCTTGCTCTTTAAATCTGTCAGGCCAAATGTCCTCCTGATGGTGTGTAGAGGGAGGTGCCAGCTCGTCGTCCTCGTCATCTGACCGCCATTCAAAATGACGAGTTCCATCCCAAAATAGCCCTAGTGTTGCTTTACAACGGGACGTTAATTTAACTAAACTGAACTAAACTATATAGAGACGCACAGACAACTAGCTTCGGAAACAAACAACAATGTTATTATCACTAAGTCACGAATACTCAGCCGAGGTTAACAAAAACCATACATAGAAGCACTTCTAGTAAACAGCAGCACTCAAATAAGCAAAAACGATAAATATCTGGTTGCTCTCTGGAAGGGAACTCGTTCAATTATTTACCACAGCTGAACTCAAAAGACTGACTCTACTCCAGGCCTTTATAGTTTCTGAGACAGGGAAGAGAAAGCTTTCGAACAATCAAGCATATATCAGTTCCTTTTGGCTCTATCTCCAAAATTCTTGAAAATTCCAGTATTGACTATTTTATTGCCAACGTCGCCAAGTTGTTACCGATTTTATCGTCAAGCTATAGCATCGCTGATTTGGCATCTGATCAACATCCAATAGCATGTAGACCGTAAAACGGTCTTTCCAGTGATTGAACTAACCATGCTAGGAAGCAATAATATAGATTTGCAACAATAAAGATTTGTAATAATTGTTTAATGTATGTAGAAAAGTTAAGTACTTTTAATAACATTTTTTCTTTACCTCAAAATTTCGTTAGCCATTTTCACTCATGTGAACTTTGTAGAATTTGTCTCTTTGTAGCATCCAGCAGTAGTTGGCTATTATGCGAACATTCCATTTTGCTTGGCATTGCCGCTACATTTTCTTTATATCCTAGTGAGATCTTTCACTTTGCTCATGATTGATTGCGCCTATAAAAGGTCCAAGTGAGAATCGAGAAAATGAATTTTTAAGCTCATACTACCACCTAAAACCTTGAAATATTTTATCAGATGCAACAGGTTGGTATCTAATGGTAAGGACTCGACTTCAGAACGGAGGGCTTCAGGTACAGAACCTGATTTCATAAAAGAACCATCCTATGAGCTGGTCCGATTTGTATTAACACCTTTGTGGCCAAACGATCTCCCGTTGGAGTGATATGGAAGTTCAGAGAGCTTTTCAGTTCAATGCCAGTTCAGGTGTCCTCCTCTTTATCTAAACGCTGCTCAAAATTATGAGGTCCACCCTAAAACAACCTTGGTGTTGCTTTAAAACAGGACGCTAATACAATTCAATAAAAGTCCAGTTTTATAAACAATATTTTAATTTCAATAAACGAATAAATGTTACTAAGTCATGGATTTTGAACATTCGATTCATATAGACATCTACACTCATGAGCAAAATTAAGGTCACAAACATAAATTCTGTGAAAAATGAAAAACCGTTCTCTGAGTTACAGCGAAATAAACGATATTGGAAAACCTAACACCTATAAAAGTTATGACTGAAAATTCAATAACTGTTACTTAAGTTTTTGATTATACACTTTGATCACTGTTCTAATTGCTCAAATAAAGAAAATTTTATTTCTTTCCAAATGTTTAAGTCAAATCTTTGATTAGCACTATTTATTCTGCTTAGTTTATTTATTACTAGCCGCCTTTGGCGACCAGCTGGTTCGCCATGAGTAAAGCGTTCTAAAATGTTCAATTAAATCACATATTCATTAGCCTTGAAGTAATTCCGGGCATTGATTGACCTGAAATTAATATTTTCTTTAAGATAATGGACGGAAAGTTCTAAAAGTACACCTTTTCCTAATAATATTCTTTAATTTTATAATCAGTCAGTTTTAACCATCGGTTATGCTTCCAAAATATTTTTTAAAAAATTCGATGATGTTGCCAAAATATTAAATATGTTTTTTTAAAGAAAGCGAGAAAGGGGAAAAAAGTATTGAATTAATGATACAGATATTGCAAACGATTACATAAATATGCCATTCAGTCGGGATATCAATGCATATCCTGTCTAAATTCAATCAGGTTTACCGTAAATAAAGAAGATTTATTGAGTTAATGATATAGATATTGCAAATGATTGTAGAAACCTTTGCTTTGCCTTTATTTTTTAAAGAAAATATCACATTTTATATTTCTTTTATTTTATCCAGTCATGTGCTGAAAGTTGCATTTCTGTAGATTTATTTTGCGATGATAATTTTTTTTATTTGAACTTCCGGCATTCTTTTATTTTATCTAGTCACGTGCTAAAAAAACACGGTTAAAATATTTCTTTAAAAATTCGTTAAAAATAGACGTTTAAGTTATACATTAAAACACTGATACCAGTAGAAGGCTAATTTTTTAATCTTTAAATGGATGTAAAAATCATGTTTATGTGATAATATTTTCGGAAGTTATAGCGGAAAGACGTCGAAATTTCGCATAAATTTTAATTCATTCAAATTCTAATTAAAAACTCGAAAAAAGGGCTCCGAGGTGCACGTTCCGGACCTCCAAGGTATACATGTACCAAATTTGGTAGCTGTACGTCCATCGGTCTGGCTTGTAGAGCGCCAACACACATACACGCATTGAGCTTTATTTTAAGTATAGATTATGTTTAAAATCACAGATCAACGAAAACGGCATAATCTGATAAAATAACTAAAAAATATAAGTCAGTTATGAATTTAGCTGGCTTACTTTTTTTAGTCATTTTCATTAGGATTTTTTAACATATAATAATAAAAAGCATCTCAGTGTGCTTGTCGTGCACAGAGAATATGATAAAGGAGCATGCCGAGATCTTTTTTTGCATCCAAGAAAACCAACAAAGAACATCCCTTTGCCCTCGCCATGGCGATGCTTGTTAAATTGTGACAAGAGACAAGAATAGCTGTTTCGGTCAAAAAATTTGGCGAGCCTTGGCGCCAAATTTTTTTAAACAAAACAACAAAATTCAATATCTGATCTCTTTCGCCCGTCGGCCCTTTCTCCTGAATGACAAATAAAATACAAAACGAGGAAATGGGAGGTATGGGATACTAAATAAATACTTGTACTGAAGAGCATTTCCAAAGTAGTATGAAAAGTATGTTATTCTATATTATAACATATGCATATCACCCATTCTTCTCGTATATTTCCTTTCATAATGCTACTGACGCAGTGGCTTTTGCATTTGATGTTATATTATATAGTCTAGAACAAACTTGATATATGGTATGATATGCCCTACATTCGGAGCATATCCTTCAGAAAATACTATTGTATTTCCTGTAGGTATTGTTGAAATGCTTTTGGAATCACAATCTTGAAGATATAGCAACATTTTCTATGTATTAGAAATGGATATACGAAAAACGTATCAAAACATGCAAAATGGATGTGATGAATCTGATTCAGATTATTCGAGATATTTCGAAAGTTTCATATTTCATGTTTGTTGATATTTTTGAGTATGTATCATCGGAAAACCAACATCAATTTTATTTTCTAATAAGAATGACGGCAGAAGAACAGGAAGCTCACACATTACACCTCAAAAATATTAGAATTACATCACACATATTAGAATATACTGTAGTATCATATATCAAAATTTCCCTTGCGCTCTATAATATAAATATATGAATACCTAAAAAATTTATTTAAAACATAAAAAAAGTATTACAACACCGTTTACGTCACAGAATATATGAATGACTTTTCATCTCTCATGCCAGTGATATTTATTCACTTGGATATATCTGCAGACAATTTTTCTTTTTTATAAATTTTCTGACATAAAATAAAAAATTTTTAAATATGCAGACGATTTTTCTTTTTTTATAAATTATTTGCCATAAAAGGAATTTTTTAAAAAAATAGACAGACGATTTTTACAAAAAAAGAATAATTCTGGCAACGATAAGAAAATACATGTATAAATGCTTTTATTATGTAGAATTTATATACAATTTTAATGTTTTATCTGATATATTCTTGCACATAATTACTTTCAATATTATTCGAATCAAAATATTACAAAATAATCATTTATTAATAAATGATCATTGCATATAAGAATATTCGGCATTAATAATTGGTTCTTTTATCATTGCACAGAAGCATTTAAAATTTCGATCAAGGAAAAAATACTATTAATTAATTAGTAGTTATTTTGCAATAAAAAGTCTTATTATATTGTCACGTTAAAAAAATGATGAAATTTCTACGAAATAAATAATATAATTTTCTAATTCAAAAGTGATTAAATGCTCATGGATAGCTGAAATTTAAAAAAAGTAATAAAGAAGCAGAAATATTAGTTGGCAACATCTTGTAGAAACTAATTGAAAATTTCTAGAAACAGCACACGTCATTCTTTTTTTGTTTTTATATTTAATTTACATTTAAAAGCTACATTGTGAGAACTTCTTTTTGTTCTCTTTTTACCGTTAAAAATGAGGAGAATTATCTTATAAAATAGCATTTTCATTAAATTTTGTTCGAAAAAAACTTTTATAATTATAAAAAGAAGAAAAATATGTCTATTTTGTTTACCATTCTTCAAAGCCCTTGATTAAATTGAAATAGTTTTGAGAATTCCCGCAAATGATTATTTAAATTTAAAAATCAAATTAAATTTCGTATTCCGATTCTTACAATTGTTTTGCCCCTGAAGACATTTTATTTCAATTCATTTTTTAAAAGAACAGAGCGAACACTTTAATTATCTTAAGGGAACATAATTGCTCTGCACTGTAATACCAAAATGAATTAAAACCGGTTTTATTTATTAACTAATATTCTTTTAAGTTTGGTTTCTTTTTTACGAAGAAGTTTTAAAGAATTTTAATTTCGAAACGAACAGAACATCGGAACAGCAAACTGCATAACATCAGAAAACTTGTTCTTTTTAATTAAGCTAAAGGAAAGTACAGCGCTATTATATTTAGATATTAAACAGAAAATTAAATAAACTTTTTATTTCTTTATTATTTTATTTTTATTTTCTCGTTCTTATTTTATTTCATTTATTTTTTACTCGTTTTTCATTTGTTTATTTTTATTTTATTTCCTTTATTTATTTGTATTTTATTTATTTATTTATTTATTTGCTTTTAATTCCTTCACTCATTTATTTGTTTATTATTATCATGTGACAACATTATGTAATTTTCGTCTGGGATTTTTGAAGCCATAAAATGCATGCGAGAAAAATTTTCCATTTATCGCTTTTTGAGGCATCAATTTTTCGCCTTTAGGTTTATTAGAAAATGACAAAGAAGGTTGTCACATTTTTCAACTTATAGCTAACAAAAAGTTACACCTTGGCAGGAATATACGCCAAGTCCCCGATTCTCCTGTCTGGATCACATGCCAAAATTGTGCCAATTTCCAAAAATTTGCCAAAATATTTCCATCCTGGATGGATGTCAGAAATATTAACAAAACACTTTTAGAGGTTGCAATAAAAAATTGTTACAATTACCTTTGGAGAGAAATACTTCCAAATGTTTCAACTGTGGCGACTGTACATAAATCTTAAGCCTAGTTATAATCGTTATGAATTCTCTACAGAAACGTACATTCAAATCTTCTAAAACAGTCATCTTCCAAAAAAAAAAAAGTCTTTGTACTATCTGAAAACTCAACAAATTACCTTTGCAATGATATCGGTTTTATATCTGAGTAGTTTTTCATTGAATTTTAATTAAATTCTCTCTGAATATCACTATCTTAAAGGATTTTTTTAAGTGTTATGGAGTCATCCTTCAAAATATTCAGTGGCATGTTTTTACCAGTCATTAACTCAATTGTAGAATACCCCCCCCCGCGCTTTTATTTCATAATTTAAAATTGTGGTGGAATGTAGATTATTATGATCTGTGCAAGAAGCCACAGGACTTATATTTTCAGGAACATTTCTTTAATAACCACATTCTCACACTGAACAAACACAAAGACATCGCAAAACATTTAAGCGCGCAGCTTAACAGTACTGTATCACATCTCATTCTGATTAATCTCGCAAAGAATCATGAGATGGCATATGGGATAGCCTATCAGGTATCGCCATCTAGTATCCAAAAGAGAAGATGAGATTTATGTAACTGCTATAAAATGCAGTAAACTAATTCAATTAATTCATGTGTTTCAATCGGATTTCAGTCGGATTGATGTCACGTGACAAAAAAAATTATACTGACCTATCGTCACGAGAAAAACCCTGAACACGGTTGCCGTAAGTAGACGATTCTACATAAGAGAAGTAGGCGTTAAAACAGACCACAACATTTAGCTAATTAAACGCTGTTCATTATGCGAGAAATTCATTTTGCTTGTGTTAATGCAGATATCTGGTCCTTAAAGGTTCATTTGGTGCCAAATGAAACACGTCCCTTTCCTTCACCCCTAAAGTGTAATAGAATATCTCGTTTTCAAGCCGACTGACCCTTACATTTAGGGTTCTTCACGTGATGGTTGGTCAGTATTCTCACCTTGTGGCGGATTGTCTTTGTGGTGTTGCGCCGATGTGAAAATTAAATTCCGTTAAGGATCTAACTCGCGACCTTGTGATTTGCAACCGCGCAATATATCCGCTAGAAAAAAAAAGTGATCAGCAATGTCCAGTGGCTTAGAAAGATATCACATAATAACTTGAAATTTACGATAGCAGGCGTCAATTATTTTATTTATTTTATTATTTATTTGTATGCTGATGCTGCTTCCAGCTTTGTGGTGTCATCTTAATAAGCCAGTAACAGCCGCTAGACATCAGCGTTCGCGTTTGTCGAACGGATAAGTTACTGGACTTCAAAACCAAACATCGCAGGTTCGATCCTTGGAAGAATCCAACCTACGCATTGGCACAATTCTAGCCAACACTGCCGCCATATTGGTGACCCAGGCGTGATATGAACACGCAAAATTCTGATCTGGAGTCAGATTCACTTGAAGCAGCAGCGAGTCTCTTCACTCAACATAACGGTTGGCGCTATAAAAAAATCGCTCGTCTCTACA
Source organism: Argiope trifasciata (assembly GCA_026543055.1). Classification (NCBI taxonomy): domain Eukaryota; kingdom Metazoa; phylum Arthropoda; class Arachnida; order Araneae; family Araneidae; genus Argiope; species Argiope trifasciata. The sequence goes on from JAPMOQ010005910.1 coordinate 7,660, forward strand.
GACTCACTGGTAGGGGAGTATTGTGGTGACATCTTAATGAGCCAGTAACAGCCACTAGACATAAGCGTTTGCGTTTGTCTAACGGATAAGTTACTGGACTTCAAACCCAAACATTGCAGGTCCGATCCTTGGCGGAATTCAACTTACACATGGGCACAATTCCGCCAACACCACCACCACAGATTTTGCATTCAAATTTTCCCTTACTTCCTAATGTGCTAGTATCTTTAATTTTTCTACTATTTGTGTGGCCTTCGTGAATAGCACAAAATTAAAGTAATTGTCAATCAATTCATTAATTTAATTCTTTACTAGAAACTTACTGTATTAATTTAATTTGCAAAAAAAAAAAATTCATTCGATGAATATATTAATTATAAATGAGTGTTATTAAATCAAAATTTAAAGATTAAAAGGATATGAAAAATTAATTTTTAAAACGTATAATAATAAATGTGTGTATTCTAAAACTGCTTCTCAAAAAAATATTTTCATTATTTTAAAACTAAAAATTCTCAAATTATTTGTATGTTCGTAATTTTTACTATCAGGACTGTATTTTCTTCAACTATCGAATATTTTATTGCCTTTTTTTGTAGATTTAAGAAATGTTTTAAACATAAGAAATTTAACTATCAATTGATATCTTTATTTATAATCAAAATATTTATATAAAGCTTAGATAATCAAATTATTTAAGCTTTAAATAAAATCGATTAGTACGTTTCTTTAAACTAATTATTTCTTTAAACAAATTTTGTAATGCTTTTTTGATTTGCGTTCCAATTTCAAATCCGCAAAAGTACGTAAATGAATAATAATAATAATAAACACAATTCTGTCTCATTTTCTGATGCAAAAGGCGTGTTATTCTAATTGTTTTAGTTAAGTTATGTTCATTATGTAATGGAAACAGCGCCATAGCATCATAGCAATTAAATCATCTGGAGTGGTCTCCCCTAAATGTTCTCGAATACTTCCAATAAAGTTAATATCGCAAAGGAGTCTTACACGGCAATGGTAACAATAGTTACGAAATATTATCTTTCGGCATAAGCTTAGCATTTTTATTGAATCTACCGTGTCATCCTTGGCGAGATTTTTGGCGATTATCCCCGATATGAGGATTAAAGTATTCTAAAACCGAATTTGCTTTTTAGATGCATTCTTCGCACTCGCTTGAAGTAAAAATTTGATACAAAACCACATTTGAACTCACATAAAATCCCATTCAAATTTTATATAAGTCATTGAGTTTTGAAGCAATACACACTACGTTCAACCTATTAATGGATTTCACTCAAAATTCGATAGGTATCTATGCTTTATGCTTGAAATATGTGTCCCGGATTTCATTCATAAAGTTATCTTCATTTTCTAGTGATTGTTTTAACTTGTATTTAAACAATCGGACAGACCATTTTATCTAATCGTATTATGTCAATATTTGTTTTTCATTTATAAATTTGGAGTAAAGGATGTATGCAAAATTTCATCCACCTAGGTCAAAGCATTTTTGTGTTATCTTTGTAGCAGAGAAACAGATAGCCATTTTCTCAAAATATGTTTTTCGAGCTCTTTGATGTATAAAATGCGTCAAAATCTCCAGTTCGAATTTTTTGGCGATTACTATTCTTTCTGTATATTTCGTATACTATAAAATAAAAATTGCTGAAACCAAATTTATCAGTTTGTTTAAAGATGGGCCTTGTATTATGCACTGCATAGGACCACAACATGCCTGAATTTTGTAATGTTTTCTCTTTGTATACTTCTTGTACAAGAAAGACAAAAATGAATCTTATACTATAATACGAGGAATGGTTGCCAAGTCGAAAATCGCCCCAGAATTAATAAACTCCGGTAAACTTGGGGGTCTGGGGTTTTTGGCCACGAGGAATCGATTGGCGCCGGTTTTGAAGCGCTACGGTCGAGCAGTTCGGAGTTACAGATAGGATATTTTCAAACTTTATTAGTTCGCCATAATGGCTACTTAAATTTTCAAGCGGTAACGTGCTGCCATCTATAGCCAATATGGCGAACTAATAAAGTTTTATGTTTATGCTGTTATAGGTTTATAATATGTTTCTTATGTATGTATATATGTTTGGTTTTTCTAAATAAATTTATCAAAAATATTGAACTTCAACACACTTCAATCTTTACCTTTACTTTACCTTTGTATAGAATAGTTCCCTTTCCAAACTCTAACTTTGTTTAGAATAGTTTACAATGGTGCACTTTAACCGGTTATCTTTTCACCAATGGTTTCACAAATTTTCTTATGGCATGAATTGTTTTGATAAATCACAATTAAAAATTTAAATCTTCGAGTTAGCTTCGATACCTGTTTTCTCCGAGCGGAGCTCGGTCACCCGCTGGTTAATGTAAAGAAAGATTTTGAAAATTGATAATATAAGGAATAAAAATAGGATGCTTTTCCGTTATACTGGCGCAACGAAAAAATCGCCAAAAAAGACAAAATCACCTCAGATTTCACGTAATTACTCTTGGCAACTTTGTCAGCTTTTTGTTCACATTGGCGACATTAATTTGTCATTCGCTTCGCTTGGCGACTTAATTCGGATTTGGCTCACATTGGCGATATCTTTTTTCCGTATGACGGAAAAGTACCAAAAATACAATCCAAAGAATCATTTTAAAATACAGAACTAGCGAAAATTAATAAACAGTTAATGAACTCGTAGAGTTTCTCATTACTTTTGACATTTTATTCTACGCAACCGAAGTGTGGCGTTGGCAATAGGACTTCTTACAGTGAAGTACATTCTACTTTTGGAGTTGGAAACAGCAAGAAATTATTATGATTATTTTAGAATAACTGGCTAATGGAGCTTGGCAAATGTTATCTTCTTCCCATTTAATTTTGCTGCAGTTGAAACTTCGAGTTAAATAAATCATTAATATGTATTCATGTTATTTCATCAAATATTTAAAGTGCTTTAAGAATTATTAATTAAATATTTATTTTTTAATGGATGAAGTTGTGTGTTATTCTCCATCGCTAAAGACGCATCATTTTGATATTTTATTCTACGCATATTCTACGCACAGTTTAATGCATCTGTCCGTGCATATATCCAGTCAAGCATAAGAGCAACATAAATAATATATACCAAACGATATTTTAATTTTTCCCTAAACAAGGCCAAGCACAAACGAACAACAGAATCCAATCTCGCAGTGTCTTGTCAGGGTTATCAAAACCAAAACTGGGAGGGGAGAACAATTCGTTTCGATCGATCGAGTTCTAATAAAAATCTTGTTCCTTTTTTCCCTATGACTAATCCCTTTCCCTCTCTTGCATGGAAAAGTGGAGTTGAATTGTTTTATGTGTACTAAAAGATCCTAATGATGCCAACGAATTGTATATTAATGATGCTTGCTAAGCTGCGCAAGCAGTGGGACATGCAATAAAATAAACAGTTTGTCGACTAGATTTTTCTGCAATGAATAATTGCTTTATGGAGATGGAAAATAAATGATTCGCTTGATTATTGCTATGGAAATCTCGTTTTACTTAATCATAATGATAAAAGATAATTTGCTTTTTGTTTGTTTGTTTTTTCTCGTGTGCTAAGTATATAAAAAGTATAAAAATCAACCAAAAATTCAAACTTGGAATTTCAAGGAATTTCCATATTTTAGACCTCTTTAAATTGAAAACCATTTTTGGAAAATAGCCGATTGTGTGCATGTAACAAAAAGTACTCAAAAATACTTTATTCTAGACCGATGAAATTTCGCACAATCTTTATACCAAATTTGCAGGGACCAACACTTAAAAAAAAATTAAAAGCGAAACCGATGCTAAAACTTCCAAGACCTCTCAGCAACTTATCTGGTAACTATTACTGTATAAATTTATAGAACTGTTTTTCAACTTAAAAGCTTAATGCCGGGTTTACACTCGGACAATTATAAGACTGTGTGGTGACATCTTAATAAACCAGTAACTGCCACTAAACATCGGTAGTCACTTTTGTATAGTAGATAAGTTACTCGGTAGCAAATCGGAAGATCGCGAGTTCTCTCGGCGGAATTCAACCTACACATTGGCAAAATTCCGCCAACACCTACGCCAAAGACGGCAAGTAAAAACCGCATGCGTAGGAAAGCTGAAAAATGCTTTTCGGCTATGGCAAGTTATTGTTCCGACGGGGTAACTACAAGCCACTGCGTTGTATTTTTTCTTACTAAGCGTGCGTTTGTAAAATGTGGAGGCTTTTTTGGCATAAAAAACTTCATCACTCATAGATTAAATCAAACATTTTTTGTTCTTTATTCGTTATGAAGCGCTTTTTTTTTATTTGCCATTTTTTTTTTCTATAGTTTTACACGTTAGGTACGTTGACATTTTTTTTTAAATTTACCATGGTCCTTTATGTAAATATACATCGCAAGCTGGTACTCGGCGCGTTGCTGCTGTAGAAGGAATATTCGAAACATCGTTTGGAATTTGAAATAGTTATATTGTTTAGTTAAGAATGATTGGAAGAATGATGTTTATTTTTTTTGTCGGCATTTCAATTTCAATACATTCATTGAAATTGAATGATACATAAAGGAGAAGCATAAATAGTATTTATTCTATTTTTATTATTCTATTCTACAAACAACATTCATTTTTATATATTAGATTTGTGTATTCTTTTAGAACTGTAAAACTTGGTGTTCTTTCAGAATGGTAATGAAAGAAACTATTTATTGTATCTCGCGATTCGATTAACATTCGTTCAGAATTCTCAAGATCAATATTAGAAAATGTGATTAAAATATTTTTTTAATTGATGAAACAGAAAATATATTTATGCCATAAATTTATTGATATAGTCGAATTAATATTTTTTAAGCTAAAATAATGAGAAAAAAATGTTGTTCTCTAATATTTCCGGAATATGCTGCTACGCTAAATGCTGCTGCTACTAAAAATGCTAAAATTCTATTAAGTTTTCAATTAAAATTTCAATTTTACAGGAGTGCTTTCCTCAAAATTTTCCCGCATATTCTCTAATAAGGCTATTACCTCAGAGAACGACTTACATAGTATTTGCGTACAATAGCTACGAAATATTAACGTCTAGTTTGAATTTAGCATCATTACTGAATATGTTGCGTCTCCATGGCGAGTTATTTGGTAGTTAATCCATGGTTAATAGGTCTGAAAATATTTTTTATACTTTAGACAAACATTTATTCATTTTTATTTATATAGATTATTATACTATACGGTGTGAAAAAGGGGGGAAAAAACAGGGATGCCAAAACAACAATTCAATAGCCAAGCATGGAATGCTTGAATCTATCATATGAAATTGTGGCAAACATGAATCGGTCCCTTTCAGCGCATGCGCTGTCTAATAACTGACCGAGTATAAACCCGGAATAAGCCTACACATATTTTCCAGGAAAAAGTATAATTCGACAATCTATTTTCAGAATTTTATAATTGGCGATGTTTGGCGAGAATTTCACTACATTTTGTCTCTACATTTCATTTTATTTTCAAAAAGTTTCTATAACTGTTTAAGAAAACTTATTACTTCAATACAACATTTGATACCGAATATATGAGTGCCAATAAAAAGGAAGATAGTTGTTAAAATACAAACACAAAGAATACAAACATAAATGAACGTTTTCTCCTGCAAAACACAATAAACATCTTTTACTTCCTTGTTTAACATCTCGCAATATTTTCTTCACCATAATGGTTGTTTATCAGAGTTTATTTACGTTTTTTAAATTAGGTGACCCAGGAAATAACTTGAAAACCTTGGATGTATTGAAGAAAGAATTCTTATTCTTTACTATTGTTCAAATAATATTGGCGATATAAGAGTTCACGGTCGTAAACTTTGCAATTTATTTTGATAAAAACAACTAACTTTCGTCGAATTGCGTGCGTATTTAAAGAAAGATTCTCTGAATCTTTACAAGTCGTTAATTTGGCATTCAGTTACTTCATTTGCATTCTTTACAAAGCCTATGTGTGTGAGTGTGTGTGTGTTCAAATTTTAATATTGAGAATTAAGAATTCGAAACATTTTTATAATTAAAGAGTATTTGATATATTTATAAAAAAAAAATCTTGTGTATTTTCATAAGTAATAAATTTTATGTATTTAAATCAGGATCAAATAAACAAATGATTTTTAAAAAAATAATTTAAGTTTTTTTAAAAAAAAGTTATTAAAAAAATACTGTAATTGCAAAAAAAAAAAAAAAAAATCACGCTTGAAAATTTGGTGACTTATTACGTGTCTAGTCTTCATTAATAAAAATTAAAATAATAATAATAATAAAAAACATTATCATTTTTTGTGTCTATCTTTATCTCTCTATATCTGTAAAAAAAATCTCTATAAATAACAAAAGTTTTAAGTAAGGGAAATTAAATTCGGCCTACAATCTTTAGACAAATTTACAGATTTCTATTAAATTTTGAATAAAAAATATTTGAAACAAAATTTCTCAGTCTCGTTGTCTGATTACCGGAAAATATTGCGTTTTTGAATTATAGTTGTAAAATATAAAAAGTTAAGTAGATAAAATTTGGTGTACAAATTAGCACCTAAAGCATAATATTTTGAACTAAATCAAAGAATTGAGTGTCAATTTTTCGGTATTTTCTTATATGTGGGAATACGATAACTCAACTAGTTAAATGAAGTTTGCTCTGCGTTTTTTAAATAAAATTAGTTTTTTCTCAAAGTTCAATTTCATTTGATAAAAAAAAAAAAAGAGTCCAAAGTTTATCTATAGTAACGTATCATATTAAAAGCAAGATACGGCTATTTTGGTACTTTCATTTTGAATGGGTGTCAAATGACCAGGATGATACCTGAGTTGGCATGCCTCCTCTCCACACTTCCACACCCCATAAGCAGGAGAAAGTTTAGTGCCAACAAATTTAACGAGCGCCAGACTATCCCATATGAGGGGGCCTTGAGTGGAATCGGGTCTTGAGCCTGAAATCCTGAAGCCAGCACCTTACCACCAGGTCCCAAAAGAGTCCCAAATGCGTATTTGGACATCTTTCTTGTATTAAGAAGGCCTGTATTTAGATTTGTAGAATGACGTAATTGTATACAATTGAAAATCTTTTTTTTTTTTGACATTCTAATTAATTCCCGGGAAAAAAAGTCATCAAAAAAATCACAAACTTTGTCAACATAATTTTGACATTGTAGATTTATCTAGTTGTATACTATAGAAAAAAAAGCACATTTTAGTACATTATCAGAAAAAGAGTCTACAGATCTTGCCAACATAATTTTGATAGAGTAGAATTATCTACTAGTAAACTATTAAAAACTTTTTTTTTTTGCTCATTCTAATACATTTTTCAGAAGAAAAAAAAGTCACCAAACTTCAACAATATAACATTTATCGTGTAGAATTATCTAATTGAATACCATTGAAAAGCTTTTTTCGCTCATTCTAATACTTCCTCAGGAAAAAATTCGACAAATTTAACCAACGTAGTTTTGATAACATTGCCGCATTGAAACGAAACAGTCTGCATAGCTGAATGGTTATGATGCTGGACTCATAGTCAGGAGATTCGAATCCCAAAAGACTTAAAATTTGTTTAAGTGTTTTTCTTTGATTTGTTTCCCCTTTATTTCGCATTCCAGACGATTCTGTACCTTTCTCTAATTTACCAGATAAGTACTCTGGACTTTTCTTACTGTCTCCACAATGGTATTCTGGAACTTTCCCTTCTTGTATAAAAGCTGAAGATCTCTCAGTCACAGTGTTCTCAGTTCAGAGTTGAATTTACAAATTGATTTAACTCTACTTCCTGCGTCTTCTTAAGTTCTATCTATGTGACAATATTGTTGTCAGGAACACATGATAAACTTCATATACCTAAAGCATTCTTGGGTGCTGAATTATTGTGTCGACATAGATTCAGATAGACAGGCTGTCTGTGGATCCCACAATCGACGAAATGAGTCCAAAATGTATGATGTCTACTATTACGAGAATATACAAAATAAATAAATAAATATTAAAATAATATGCAAAATTTCCTTTCCTCATGAATATTAACTTTAGATAGACCTTTGATAGCTTTCGAAGACAACATTTCGAACAACATTGACATATTTTGTCCCGTTTGTGAGTCATCATATTCCCAGACATATAGATACAATTCTAACCATTCAAGATTTCACCTTCACTTTCTCTTATATATATTTATTCAACACAAGTTGCCTTTGGCGACCAACTGGTTCTTATTGATTGAAGATTGAAAGGTAAAAGTTCAGAGTTGAGTTAATAAATTGATTTCACTCTACTTCCTATGTCTTCTTAAGTTCTATCTACGTGACAATATAGAATTGCCTAGTAGTATATCATTGAAAAACTTTTTTTTTAATTCTAATATATTCTCAGGAAAAAAAGTCGCCAAATTTCGTCAATATAATTTGGATAGTGTAGAATTATTTAGTTGCATAGTACTGAAAAAGTTTTATTTGTCCATTCAAAAAGGGAAAAAAATCGAAAGACCTCGCCAACAAATTTGTAATAGGACACATTTACATTTATTGAGAGTTTTTTTTTTTCTTTACAATGCTACGATTTTGAAATGATGAGCAATCATGGATAACAATAAGCACACAGTCAAAAGATAACTATTTAAATAAAAATCGCAAACAAAACTATAACCCCAGAATCGCCAAATTGATTTACCTGCTTATTGCGTGCAGTTTATTGAAAAGATAGATCATCAGTTTTCGGCATTTCTAATTTAAGACCTAAAACATGCGACAGTCGTCAATATTTGTCAAACGTGCCGCACGCACAACATATACCCTTCTTTTTTAGGAGAGGGGGCTATTCCCTCCACAGACATGCAATGCGAACCCTTTAGGGATTAGTAAAATAAAAGATAACAAATGATGCGCTGAGCGAATACAATAAGCTTGATTTCAGATAGGTTGAAGTATGCAGTCACGCCATTTTGAATAATTTATTGTAAATCCTGGCTGTAGACTGAAGCTATCAGGTTTCCTCTGAGCCTAATAAATGTAAAGCAAATTGTTTTATGAGTTTTAAAAATTAATTCAAGCTGGTTGACATCGTTGTTCTGATGCGTGTCTCTCTGGAAATCGATAGTTTTGTCAATAGAAATTATTGAATAAAATGAAAAAATTCAATCAGGTTTATGCACCAGTATTTAGGAGCAATCGGTGGATGCCTGTCATGTGCAATCAATTTGTCTTTCAATTGAGTCTATTATAATTGATGGATTACAATTATATTTGGGCTACAGACACAAAAATAATGCAAAGATTGGATTGGATTTTGGATTTAAAAGGGCAACTGACTATACTTGCCAGACATACGGTTAAAATGGAAAAAGCATGTCTATAAGGAAAAACTATGTAAAAGTAGAGCTGATTAAAAAATTTCTAGGAAATGTCTCTTAAAATTTAGCGATATTTAAAATTGTGGTAACAAGATGAATCATTAGATAAGATGATATAAGCCAATTTCTTTTTAAAATTTAAAAAGATTTTTGTGGGGACTAACGTCTCGATCTGGTCCGACCAAATAAAGGGTAGCGTTTTAATCAAATTACTTTATTAACAGAAAAAATACTATTTATCATCTAAATTAAACGAAAAGTTATATGTACAACAAACACCACAAGAATAGTTCCTCAAAACATTTCGGAGAAACTCACGAGAATAGCTAACCGGTCGTCAAAGTCAAAGTCTCACGCTGGTACCGGGGTTAGCTCCAGGAATCCACCGAATTCCTCGGGTGGAATCGAACACTCGGCTTTCACCGATCTCTCCTCTGGATCTCTTCAGCAAAAAACTCCTCATTTATCTCTAAAACCCTCGCCTTTTCTCTCTTCTTCAACTCCACCTCTCATCCACATTGGAACATTTGGGCTGCCGATTTTCCAATCGTCGTTCAGCAAAAACCTCATTGGTCTACAGTTGGCCGTAGGAATGTTTGTCGTCCACAATTGAAAACAATGAAGGGTACACATCTGTGTCGTAGACACGATTAGTGCACGGGTGATCCTTTATCTGGACTCTCTTTAAAGGACCAGATGTCCGTTCTTAGAAGGAGGGTTCTCCACCTATCCATCTGTAAGTAATTACACTGCCATTGAGGAGACCAGTCTGGAAATAGCATTTATGAAGCGTGTGGAAAAGAAACCACAATGGTCAGACCAGATAGAAGCTGAATCATTACAGGACGTTCTTCCACAAGCATTTGTATGCCCACAGTTGGAACATTAAAAAATCGCAAACTATGCTATGATGCCTGAAATCAGGGCATTCAATTAAAAAGGGAAGAAATATTAAAATAACTTGTCAACTGGAGCAAAAAGGAGCTGGATCTCCTAATAAAAGATGTCTGTGCGTTAAGCGAGTGTGACCAATGCGGAGTCCAGTTAATTTTGGGAATCATCAATAAAGTAATGTTATTCAGCTCAGTAATGTTATAATGTACAGTTGTCTCCGGGCTAATGAAAAAAAAAAATTCAGGCATTCAGGCAGCAAAAAATTCAGGAGTATATAGAAAAGTCACCTCATACTTGCATCAAAACAAACTTCCTAGTTTCATTTGTTAGGTAAGAAACCGAATTAGAATACCTTTTGAATACATCTAATATCAGGGCATTCAATTAAAAGGTGAAGGACCGTTAAAATCGTTTGGCATCTGGAGCATAGAGGAGCTCGATCTCCTAATAAAAGATGTCTGTGCATTAAACGAGTGTAATTAATCAATAAAGGATTACGATAACAAGTGTACTAAACGATAGTTAATTAACCAATGCTTCGTTAGTTAATTTGACTTCGAGCTCACGCACTGGAAGAGCTGTCTATAATGTATTTGTGCATTTGGGGCAGTATTTTATAAAATAATACGCGATAAATATTTATTTTTATTTTCTCGTATGTGTAGAATAGATAAAGTAGAATAATTATAAAAAATTCCAACTCCAGATGTCGACGAACTCTTGCGTTTTAGACCTCAGTGAATAAGAAAAATACATTTTTGGAAAATGTCTATCAGTCTGTTTGTGACAAAGAAACTCAAAAAACATATTCAGCTAAAGATTGCCATGTTCATTTCATTGTCTGGAGCAGGTTTTCATTTGTTTGTAAATTAAAATGCTTCGAACGTATTGTAAATTAGTGTTTTTCAAGTGTTATATAAACTGAAGATTATATATCATTGATATTTCAAATGTATGGCAAACTATTGACTGTAATCAAATGTACTCTAAACTGGTGAAGTTAAATCATTGATGTATCAAATGTTCTAAAAACTGATTACTGTAAATTTTAAACTGACAATTGAAATTCGGAAAGAGATTTTTTAGACCAAATTTGTCGATTTTTGTCAAATTTTGGACAAAATACTTTCAGCAGTGTTTCCGTTCGACTGTTCGAATATAATTTAACGTAATAATTACAAAATGAAAGATAAGATTCAGTACACAGATTTAACCACTCGACATACGAATTTACTTAACTTCTTAATTAAATGACGAATTTAATAGCTTCCTAAGTGGAATATTTACTATTATTTTAATTGCTTTAATAATCATACGTTTCAAGGGACTTTTTTTTATTTTAAATTATTTAATACTTTTCATTTAATTGCAGATTAAAAATTAAAAATTCAATAATTCGATGCGCGTCTCAGACACGTCATTGTTGGTGAAGAGGTTAACATTGTTTTTTTCTGGACACTTTTCAAATTTTAAGCCAAATCCAATGAGATGTTGACCCTCTGTCGGTCTGTTCTTTCATAAACAGGTAAGCGCGATAAATTAAAGACGAACTGGTTTAAAAAAGTAAAATTTAGTTTGGGGTTTTGTGACTATAAATACAATTTGGGGCCAAACTTTCGTATCAGTCGATTGGAGAAAATGCATTTAAAACATAAAATCGATTTTTGGCTACTATTAATATATGACCGGGATTAATCACCAAATAATTAGCCAAGGACGATGCGATAGATTCAGTGAAAATGCTAAATTCACGCCAAAAGTTAATAGTTCATCATTCTTGTCAGCATTATGTAAGACTTTCTCTGACATGACTAGACAATTAGAGGGTATGCGAGAAAGTTTTGGGGAGACGATTCCCACTGGTTTTATGGCTGTTTTAATTTGCTTCTGTTCATTTTTTTTTCGCCTTTCTTTTACTTGAGAATAGTAAATTCTGTTTTAGCTCTATTTTCAGGTCCATATATAGATATTTTGAAATTTTAAGAGCAGAAGTACATTAAAACTTCTGTTTAATTGTAATGGAAATTCAGCAATGTAAATTTTGAACCCACCTTTCTTGTCCAAATTGTCAAAAACAATTTTATTTTCCCGATTTCAAATTAATCTTTATGCAAGTTCTTTAAAACAGCACTTTCAACAAACAGCAATAGCCAAATGATTAACTGCAGACTAACTTCTAAAAAGTTGGTTTCAGTAAATCTCACACACAAAAAAAAGAAGATCGAAATCAAATGAATAATTGAAATTTAAAAGTAAATTGAAATAAAATATTCAAAAAAGACAAACTTTAATTAACCATTGTGCAAATAACTAACTGTTAATAAAAGAACAGAACGATATTCCAAAAAATTATAATTGCGTTCATATTATGCGAAATTTTGTGTCTTTTTTTTTCTTTTTTTTTACAATTACAAAATAATATAATATGAATATATTTTATAATAGTCAATGGTTTAATAAATAAAGCCCCCAAAATGCTAAAATAATAATATCTAAAATTAACTCAAATAATATTTTATTTTAATGCGAATAAAGTTGAATACACGCCCATTATAATTTAATGAAAGTACAAAATTAAATTAGTTTTAAAATACCACAAATAGTTCTCGCGGTTACGAGGTCCCTTAATTTGTAGGCCCCAAGCCTATTTAAGCATGCTTTAGCTATTTAATTTAATATTAAATAATTAAAACTTTAGCTTTTTAATAATTACAATTAATTTAGCTAATTAATTATGAATATTAAGCATGCTTCAATATTTAATAACTAATTCTATTATTAATTAGCTATTTAATAATTAACATTAATTAGCTATTTAATAATTAATATTAATTAGCTATTTAATAATTAATATTAATTAGCTATTTAATAATTAATTAAATAATTTAGCTATTTAATACAGTGAAAGTTAAGAAGCAACCTTTTCAAAGTAAACCAATAACTTAAAAATATTTTCATAAAACTAATCAATATATTAATGATTTATTATAGACCATTCTTTTATTATTAATATTTTTTTTATTTTAATAGCTTTGTCAAAATGCATTTTTTTTAAATTTATTTATTAGGATTTAAAAACGAGTAGCAATCACTTTTATGCACAATATCATTTAAACAGGCATTCTGTAAATGTTAATATGATATAATTTAAGCGAAATTAATAAAACAAATACAAACTTTATCAACTGCAATTCCAGAAGTAGTCATAATATTCATTATCTTATAATTAACAAAATTTGCATTTAAAAAAATTTATTTAACAAACAGGATACAAACAATTCTTTAATCAACCTTCCAGCGGCTGTGGATGATTATTCTTGCATCCAAGTCAAAAATCTGCCAAAACCTTTTTACCAGCCTTTATTAAAATGAGAAGTAGTGCAATTATTGTCTAACAGATGGCGCTGCAGTAATCCTTTTCTGATTATATTCGCTATAAAGTCACAGTGAATGCAAGTTTTTGTGTTTCGTCCGAATTGGAGAAAGATAGAATGTAAATCCAGTTATAATTTCGCTTGTAAAATCCGCGATACAGTAATTTTTTCATCCATTTTCTGATTTGGCGAGGGCGATGAATTCGTAATAAATTTAGTAAACAGCCAACAATTCAATTGATTGCTTTTTTAATAAAATAAATTATGCTTTTAAGAGAAATGAATTTATATAAAGAGGAATGCTTATTTGTATATAAATTTACTGTTTTTCTCCAGTCTTGGAGGTATTGGT
>JAPMOQ010005911.1:0-12080 GCA_026543055.1 Argiope trifasciata
CTGCTCTTAGTTTTGATTAGTTTATTTGACCTTTCGAACTGCATTTCTTAAAATCTTTTTCACTATCTTATTTATTAATAAAATAGTGATAGATTTATTCCGAGCGAAGTTTGAAATCCGGTCAAATGACGACACAGATATTTTCTTATCGACATTTGTTGATAGAATCGACCTTTCTGCCGATAGATTTCGCTTGATTTTGATTTCGAAATAAATTTTTACGATTGTTTTCGACACGTTTGTTTAATTGACTCAGACAGCATGTTCCATTTTTTTTTTTTTTTTTTAGCTGCCGATGAACGACGTGTACTATTTTGATTGGTGATTGGGATCTTAATAATAAAAATTGATGTAATTTAAGATACTCAGACATGTTTTACGAGTTTTTTTTTACACAAATTCTAAACAGAAAAATGACTGTTTGTTGAAATGTATTGGAAATGTTTACTGCTTAAATAAGTCCGCTTATTTTGAAGCACGCTTTTAGAATATACAAATTGATAGAAATGCGAATGATGATTTTTATGCAGTCATTCTACATTTGCAAGAAAATAATCCATAGTGATATTTAAGGTATCCGACTACATTCGAATTAATTTTTTTTAAATTGAACTTTTTAAAAACTATGTATGATTTTTAGATGCATTGTCAAATATAAACTCTATAAATACAAGAAAAAAAAATTAAAATAATATCTTTTGAGAAATAAGAAAATTTGTTGTACATTTTAATGAAGTTTAACCAAAATGGTGAACACTCTACACAAAATTATATTGCAGCAATCTTATTTTTCTTTGCATTCAAGTATTAAAATATTATGATGAATGAAATGTACCAAAATCTAAGAAAAAGTTTGTGATACAAATAAGTTAGGGGTAAAAATATACGTGTGTATGCATTTTTTTCATAAATTCACTTTCATACTTAATTCTTCCAAAAAAAAATCACCTACAAATGAAAAAGTGTTTGACCAACAATAAAACTTTTGGTTCCTTTCATTGCCCATATAAATTAAAACACACGCTGTACTTTTTATATAAATACCTCTATTAGTTTTTGAGGTATCATGCTAACGATGGAGAATTTTGATGAAAATTAAAATTGAAATTAAAGACATATTTTAGCAGAAAAATATGTTTTGCCTAAATTTCCCCTGGATGATAGATAGGGCCTTTCTTTTCCTAGGAAAAATAAACTGTTTTGGAAAGAGGAAAGTCTGAACTACGAGAAATTACAATAAAAATAATTCACCACTATGGTCGAGAACCAGTGTTTTCAACGTAACCGGATACCTTAAATACAGAGAAATGCGCCAAAAATTCAAAAATTAATGAATTTATCTTTCAACTCTGTAATTTATAAAAATTTCAGATTTTCAACCTTGTCTTCGGATTTATTTTTTTTAATAGAAAATTCGATGTAGGTTGGAACACGTGTTGAGGGAGGAAGGGGATGGTTAACTGCAACTGAATATTCACACTTTATATTGGCATCTGGGGTTTATTTGAATTATAGCCATATATAAATGATAATCACATCCTATATATCTAAGAAATGGGTGGAGCCTTAAGAGGCATTATCATTCATGCTTCAACTCCTCTGCATATGTTCCATCTTTGGTATGAAGGTAACTCAACCCCAAACCTTTTATTGCATTCTGAAAAGCAACAAGTTTTTATTCATCGGGAAATTTGTCATCTACGCAATTATGGTGCCCTCTCAGTGTGTAGGGGTAGTAAGAAGGGTTTATTAAAGGGTAAAATCCAGTAAACAATAATAAATAATTTTAGAAATATTGAAATAACTGAGCATTAAAAGACTCAGATAGAGATGTTTTAGATTTAGTTGATACATCTGCATTATATATTTTCGTAACTTTATCCTTTAAATAATAAATTAAAAAGAAAAAGATTCAGGAAATAATATGTAAAAAATATATATTTTATATTAATTATTTATTGATTAGCACTAAATGGGTTGATCCTGAAGAAAGCTGATATTCCAGATGCATAATCCGAGATGTCTAATCTCTTCAATAGGAATCAAAAACATATAATTTAATAATCTAAAATGTGACGATCTGTGATAGGTAATCGATGTTCCTGGAATTCCTGGCTGTTCCAGGATGGCTGATTTTTTTTAACACGCATCAAGTTCTTATCATTTAATACCCAAAAATGCTACAAGTTGGAATAATTAATTTATGTTACAAGGCTATCTAGAATGTTTACTTCCTTAAGGTATCCGACTAGGTTTGAAGGAAAGTTTTTGAAACAATAGATTTTTTAAAAACTATGGTTATTCGATGTACTTTCAATTATAATACAAAATACTATAAATACAACAAAATTATTTGAAAATATAATATATCTTGAGAAATGGGAAAATGTGTAGTACATTTTAATGAAATTTAACCAAAACGGTTCACACTCTACAGAATATGGTAATGCAGCAATCCTGTTTTTCTTTGCACTAAGTTATAGAATATAATGACGAATCAAATGAACTAAAACCGAAGAAAGACGTTGAGATGCAAAGAAGTGATGGCGAAAAATAGACCTATATATGCATTTTTTTCCTATCTTCACAACTTAATTTTTCTAAAAACGCCTATAAATGAAAAAGTATTTCACTAAGAATAAAACATTTGTTTCATTTCATTGCTCATATTATTAAAAACACACGCTGACATTTTGATGTAAAAAACTCCATTAGTTTCGGGGATATCATGTTAACGGTATAGAATTTGCATGAAAATAAAAGTTTTGAGAAAATGGAAATGAAAGACACATTTTAACTGAAAAATAGGCGACTCCAGATGATAGATCTTCCCTTCCTTTTCCTAGGAATATTGAACTGTTTTGGAAAGTGGAAAGTCTGAAGTACAAGAAGTAACAATTTTTTTTTAAAAAAAACTTCGCCAATGTGTTCGATAACCAGTGTTTTTAACGTAGTCGGATACCTGAAATAATTCATAAATCCTTATCAATTGATACCTAAAAATGGAACATTCTGGAATAAATCTGTGTAATGGAATGGTCTGGAAAATTGGGTACAAACTAAGATTTCCGATCTTTTTAGTAATTATTAAATCTTCATCAATTGATACCTAAAAACGGAACGATCTGTGAGATGGAAAAATCAGAATAAATTCGAAACGTTTGTTGGAATAAATCAAACTTCAAACTTACTCTTGGTTACTTAATGAATATAATAAATTTATCAATTATTAAATATCAATATATTAGTCAATAATTAAATTTATCTTTTCATTGATCTCTCAGTTTAATTAAAAAGTAATAAATTTATTCAAAGTTATTAATTAATAACTTTTTGATCTTTTTTTTTAAGGTAAGACATCAGGTCTTTGCCACATTATAAAGGCTTGCGATTTCTTTCTTAGGAACGAACCCTAGAGTTGAGTTTATGAGGCATTACATAAGAGCTAGTCAAATCTTTTGTATTTAAAATCGAAAACTTGAGAGATTAATGAAAAATTAATTGAATAACTCTTTTTGAAATATAAAATAATTTTTTAAGAAATAGGATATTTAACAGACATCATATTTTTCTATTAGTCATAATATATTAATCGAATACTTGGTAACGTTTTTTTTTAGTACTTATCATTAATTAGTTCTCATTTTCCTGTTTTTGTTTCGATGTACATGAATTCTCAAGGTCGCATGTTTCTTTCCGTCCTTCCTTGATGTGGATTTAATGTCATCTGCCATCTTGAAATGGGTTGCAGAGCGGGAAAACGTTTTAAAGCTCTCAAGTAGATTTTTAAAATTTTTATGTCGAAGCACGAATCTAGTTCGGATTGTGTTCTAACCCCGATATTTTCTCGAGGTTTAGGTCAGCTTTCAATTTTTTAAAAATTGCCTGGATGAACAAACGATAAATTCTTGAAATGATATATTTAATTTCCTCTTGATTATTAAGGAAATAGCCTAGGTGTCCTGGTGGTAAGATCTCGGCTACGAAACCGGAGGGTTTCGGGTTCGAGACCCGATTCACGCAAGGAACCGTTGTGTAAGAAAATCTAGCGCACTTAAAATCCGTCGGTGACAAACATCCTGTTGTGGTGTGAGAGTTCGGAGAGGAGGTGCCTATTCATGTGTCGCCCTCGTCATCTGACTTACTTAAAAATGACGAGGTCCATCAAGAAATATTACTAGTGTCGCTTTAAAACGGAATGCTAATATAACCGAAATGAACTGATTGTTAAGGAATGAATTCAATCTTCAGCTGAGATTCAGAATTATTGAAAAATGTAAACCAAGAACAGGCAGCTGCAAATTCCGACCAGAAGGCTGAAAGTAGACGAATCTAAGTTTAGAACGAATTCAGTGCTTATATGGTTTCAAACGTTGTTTTGTTTCCTTTAAATTAGCTGAGGTTTCATTGATTCATGTCGTATGTAGCTGAATGCACAATTTATAAGTTGATATTTTTCACTCGGAAAAGTAATTAGATTCATAATTCTTCACCTATTACAAGGGCTTGTTTATCGCTCTGAAAAATCTATATAACTGTTTTAAGTTGAGTTTCTGCAAATAATAATAATAATAATCTACATCTTCTGGCCACTCTGAGTTAATATTAGCTATCAAAATTAAATATATGAGCAAGATAAAAATGATGCATCGTCTGGAATGGTATCTCAAAGGAGCCATCCGAGTGCAAAGGATTGAAAGGAAGGTCATTCTTGATTTCGCTTGATTGGATTTTTTTAAAGAATGTAAACAAGTTGGAAAGTTTTTCATATACTGCGTGTTTCAAAACCAATGGTCCATACTATAAGGGGTAGTAGAACTCGCCAAAACAAAAACAAACAAACAAAAAGAAATTCTCACCATACAGTGTGGGGTTGGAAAGCTAACATCTTGTAAAAAATAATTTTGTTGTATCTATTGTATTTTGTATTACAATGGACAATACATCTAAAAAGCATAATTAAAAAAAATCCAATTATTAAAATTTCTTCTTTCGGTACTAGTCGGATACCTTAAATGTGAAAGCGATTTTCAATAAATGGGGTGGGTCATTACAATCTCCACCTTCTGGTTGCGGCGTCTCATCCGAGTTTCTTTCTGAGCCGCCATTTCCTGTGCTCCGAGTTGACTCATCGCCTCTAATTGCCGCTCGTTCCGTCGCAACAAATTGTTTCGGGCTAGGAGGAAATGGATTCTCTGAACGCACATCGCGGATTCCAGTGGTGTGGGGCCCCGCTACTCGGACGTCGGAGGTATGTTTCGATGCATTTTTGGTGTTCCGGAATCTGTGTGTTTTTGTGTGTGAATTCCCAAATTCTCTTCTCACTATTAAGATTCATTCGTTTTAAACGGTTAGTTCATTACAAAAGACAACTGTCTCCGTGTTAGACACACGCGTTACTCTCAAGCATCTCCACTTTGATGAGAAGATCCCCAAAGGTACCACAGTTTATGCTGATTTTACTGTAAGACACATTTTAATCGAATGCTCTGCATTTAATTCATATCGTCATCAGTTTTTTAATTCATCGTTCATATCTTTACAGGACTCAATATATTTTTGGTGTACCGGAATGTGTTTTTTGGTGAATTCCCATATTCTGTTCTCACTATTAAGATTCATTCGTGTGGAATTGTTTGTTGAACGCAAAAGACAATCGTCTCCGCTTTACACGTGTTTTACCCATTAGCATCTACTCTTTGAGGAGAGGATCCCTAATGTACTACATGTCATTCTGGTTTTACAGTTAAACACATTCTAATAGAAGGCCCTCCTTCTGTTTCCTATCGTGATCAATTTTTCAATTCATCTTTTTTAACTTTTCATGACTCAATGTATTTTTGGTGTTCCGGAATGTCTGTGTTTTTAGGTGAATTCCCATATTCTCTTTTCCCTATTAAGATTCATTCGTGTTAAATAGTTGGTTCAACACAAAAGACAACCGTCTCCGTTTTACACGCGTTTTACCCTTAAGCATCTCGTCTTTGGTGAGAGGACTTCCAAAGGTACCCACATGTCATACCGGTTTTACAGTAAAACGCATTCTAATAGAAGACCCTGCTTTTAATTCATATCGTGATTAATTTTTTAATTCATCGTCCTTAACTTTACAGGACTCAATGCATTTTTACTGTTCTGGACTGTGTGTTTTTAGGTGAATTCCCATATTCTCCTCACTATTAAGATTCATTCGTGTTCAGTGGCTAGTTCAACACAAAAGACAACCGCCTCCTTGTAGGACATGCGTTTTACTCTCAAACATTTCCTCTTTGGTGAGAGGTACCACATGCCATGCTGTTTATTGAGAGGTACCATCCCAAATGTACCACATGTCATACTGATTTTACAGTTAAGCTCATTCTAATAGAATGCCCTGTTAATAATTCCTGTCGTGACCAATTTTGTTTAATTCGTCGTCCATAACTTTACAGGACTTGTTGGATGAAAAATATTATCCAAACATTTTTGTTTTTTACTTGCATATAAAACTATAGTTTCAATCTTCTTACTTGTGTGACTGTGTTTTTTCACTTGTAATCTTTTGCATTATTATTGCTGTTATTTTAAAAGGCAGTGAGAGGAGTTATATAAACTAAACTTTGTAATGAAGTCGAATATATTTATAATTGCTTTCCTAAGATCTAATGGAAGTCTTGTGTGTTTTATATCAGGCGATTTAACAAGACGTCACCCTTTTTAATCGACCTTATTCATGACCCTATTCGAATTTTGCACTTATAGTCATCGGAATCTGACTAATAACATTGTTTTCACGGTGTATATTGTTACAAACCTGTAAAGTTGCTTCCCAACAAGGTCATCTGTATTGGATGGTATCGCATATAGCGTCGGTGACCATAGCTTGGCGACCAAATGGCGACGAATTTGGCATCAAAATGGAAATTTCTTGATGTTGTGGGTATTGGCCATGTTAGCACCAAAGTCGCCATTGGCAACTTGGCGACTTTGCTCCTTGATCACCAATGCGACATCCGATACCATCCAATACAGATGACTTTGCTAGGAAGCAACTTTACAGGCTTTTAACAATATATTATCATTCACCTTTTGGTTAATCTTTGATGCCTGAGAGTTTACCAATATTTCGCTGTAAATGCCTTACCATCCTATGAAATTGGGCTGAACAATAGATCTTAGTATTCCCATGGGAATCATGGTGCATTTATGGCTAAATAATCCGCACCATCGACCGTAGTGATGCGGCATTGATTTCACTGATGCTCGAATACAACTTGGAGTTAATCAAATCTGCAGATAGATGCCTTTATACGATCTCAGCTAAGTCAAGTCATGGACTATCTAAAGAATGCTTAAGGGAGAATCAAAGTTGCATAGTGGTTTTATGCCGTGAAGACTGTCTTGTGTCTCCCAGCTGCTTTTGCATCTATTGGAAGAACAAAGAAACATGCTTATGTGCTGTTTTAAAAGTTGCTTATTTGGATAACTGCCGATTTTGGCTTGCATATTAGCCAGTATTTATTTATTATTTTATAGATGCTGAGTTTTTGAGAAGCAAGCCAATGCTAATATGGATGTTTTTTCTTTTTCAGAGAGTGACTGGGCCGCGGACGAGAACCACTCGGTTGGAAATAACAAGGGAGGTGGTGGCAGGGGTGGAGGTGTGGGGCCGCCCACTATAAGACGTGAGTACTCGGCATTTCTTTTGCACTCAATAAAAGTTATATTTTAAATTTAAAAAAATCACGAAAAATCCAGAATTTTTTTTTCCCCTTTCAAAAAAGGAGCCCCAAAAGTTTTTAATAACTTAAGTGACATAAAGTACTTCTGAAAAAGAAAACTTGAACTTCACTTGAGAAAATTTAAGTTCTAATTTGAAATGATATATATGTGTGTAAATGAAAATTGCAATGAAATGTATCGTTAAAATACAGGTTTTTCGTTCTGAAATTGTGTTTGAATCAATTTTTGCTTTTAGATAGTTACTTTTAAGAAATTTAACAAAATCGTTCACAAACATCTTGCTGATTGTTATATTCCAATTTTCTTGTAAACCCAGTATTGGGACAGGTATGCGATTTATTAAAATTTGATCTCAAGCATATAAAAATTTGATTACAAGTATTCCATGAATTTTCACATTTTAACATTCTAGAACTTTCTTGAAAATCCCCCCCCCCCCCAAAAAAAAACACATTTAGAAATTGAATCTTATGTTTTTTACCCCATTTTTGTGAACATTGTCTCAAAAACGTTATGAATGACATGGAAGATTAGCTCAGTATTGGTACTGGTATTGTTTTGCTAATGTATGCACACCAAATGGGTGTATGTGCGTATTCGCCTCACCTTTTTTATGCTTCAAAATATAATGTGCTTTCGATATGCTTTTGCCAATGTATGCACATTAAATGTGTGTATGTGCTGACTCCACTAACCTTTTTTATGCTTCAAAATATAGTGTGCTTTCCCGTATACTTTTGTCAATGTATGTACATGAGATGTGTGTATGTGTGCACTCACCTCACTTATTTTATGTTTTAAAATATTGTGTGCTTTCAGCATAGTTTTGCCGTTTATTCTTTAATAGAAAATTGAATATTCTTTTTGATAATCATCTCTTCTCAATGAGCAGCAAAATGTGATGCACAGGTTTTCAGATTATCAAATTTAACCGTCGTACACAATTTGCGAAAGGCGATTTTTGAATTTTCTGAGAAATTTGAAACATCAAAATTCCCCTCAATGCTAAGACCGAAACTTTTGAATGACTATGATACTTTTTATGATATTACTTTATGTATAACATAATATAAAGAGCCAATTTATTTCAATGATCATAGAAAAATTAGCATTTTATCTTTCTCTGTGATCCAACTCTACTTTTTTTCGTATATACATAAAGATACAGTTTTTTATTTGTTAAAAAGAAAACAGCTTTGACGAATCGCCACTTTTTAGATCACCTTGAGCATAAAAACACATTTTTCGAATTGTGACTGTCGATCTCTGAACAAGATAATTAAAAAAAAAAATCGTTAAGTTTGACGCATGAATGTGGTATAGAGACTTCACACCACTTTTGTAGATTTTTCTGAAATTCGAGCCGAAATCCATTTGGAAACTGTCTGACTGGCTGCTCCTGTACAAGTGGATATATATATATATATATATATATATATATATATATATATATATATATATCCACAAACAAATTTGTGGATAAGTAAAAACACTTTAGATGACGAACACTTTTTGATTTTGAAACAAATTTGTGAAATGTTTCACCGTCTGGCGATCTGTAAATTTATATGTAAATACATTAAACGAAATAAATTTTTATACAAATTTTTGGTAGTAAGGATTTCATTTGCATTTATGCCAAAATTTGGCTGCAATTTTCCGGAAATAAAACTGTGAAAAATACGAATCTATGGTTTTGGTTAATGTTTATTAACCACATGCTAGCGATTGATCAACAAACAAAAATTGCCTAAGATCTCATCCTGAATTTGTGTGAAACATTTAAATTCCGTAACTTCTTATTATCAATGTCATTAAATTATTATTCAAATACTAGTTTCTTATTATGTTCTATGAAGCACATAGCTTTCATTTGTGGGACTCTGAAAATAAAAATCTGCGCACTTGTGTTAATCGTAGCCTTACCATATTCCATTAATGTATACGCGTGAAGTGTTAACACCAGTGAAGTGTAAATTGTTTCATTGATATAGTGAAATTCTTTTGTTTAATCTAATTCCATGACGACTGATAGAAAGCATTTAAAAGATATTTGTTATTAATTTCTTCCTTAGTACATAGCCAATCATCAATTGTTTCATTTTTCGTCGATTATATTACTATTTTATTCCATGTAAGTAAATTATAATACCGCAAGAACAATATAGAGAAATAATATTAAGTTTCTCTAGATTAAGTAATGATCATTTTCGCCAAGACATATTTATCAAAATCGATTTGTCGAAGGCATTTTGATTTCTTTCTCTCTTTTTTCTTTTTTTTTTTAATTTCTTTTAGCGGTGTACTACTTCCTGTCGTAATATTTTTTCTGGGAATTCCCAATCACCGTCGCCATAGTAACCAATCCATTAAATATTTGACTGCAGACGATCGGACTCCTCTGGTGGAGCATGCGCAGTCCATGATCACATCACGTGTTCGATGAAAGCTTTGTTTCAGAATGAATTGAATTATTCATTTTGGCGCTTATATAATAATAATAAAATCTTGAAATTATCAAAATTTTGGAAAAAAGAAATTGGAATCGAATGATGATCATTATTTTTATGGTGATGCCATTCTCTAACTACGTAAATATTTCCATGAGAATTAATATTGATAAAATATTGAAAAATTGAATCAAAAATAACTTTAATGTGACTACGATTAATTATTTATGACTTCGCAGATGATATCGTTATAGAAACGTATTTCGTTTATTTTGTTTGTTTTTTAAAATGATTAAAATGATTTATGGTAATTCTTTTTCTCTTTACGCCCAAATGACTCATGTTTTATTCAAAGGATAAATTTTATTCTAATCATTGAATAAAACATGAGTAATATGAGTGTGTTAAAATTTATTGTTTTTCATCTAAGCTAAATTAAGAATCACTTAAGATAAGGAGCTATAAATTCTTATGATTTTTAAATCTTTATTGAGGGTTTTATGTATATTGTTTCCTGATAAAAGTCAACGCTTATTGCACTATACAGATAATTTTTTTGTAACATTTTTCAGTTTCACAGCGATTGATGACTAAATATGCGAAGTTAGAAACTGTCCCACATTTTTTGCAAAAGCATTGTGATTTTCAAAGAATTTTAATTTACATCGTTGCGCTGTCTTTCAAATAAATCTATTATTGAGCATTATTTTAATGGCATTAATGAAATATATTTTGTATGTTTTATATTTTATTGTTTTATAATCCGAAGGAAATATTTTTATGTAATTTTTAAAACACGCATGAAAGCTCATAAAATCGCATTTAAAATGCATTAATAAGTTTCTTTTTAAATTATTGTTTTATTTAAAATTACTTTTACATTTAAATTATGAATTTTTTATCAGCGAATCATTGAAAACAATGCCGGCGTCTTGGCATAGGGGTAGGCGTGTCTTCCCCTTGATCTGGGTTCGAGTCCCGGTTCGGTCATGGTTGCCCTGTGTTCTATCTATTAGATGTATGAATGTGCTCTCCTGTAAAAAGGGGTTGTGCAAGCGAATGTGTGTACCATCTTTACATGAGCTAAAAGTTAGACTTCTGTCCTCTGGGTGCTCAGGGATCTTTACCTTCAGAAGCTACTGCACCCCTCTTCGTGGAAACACGGACCCGACATCACCATCATCATCATCATCATTTTTTTAAAAAAAATAATCGAAGTTAAACGTTTTGTTAATTCAGATTAACAAAATTTATTCTTTAGAATTGTTGATATGGAGATTAAAAGTAAAACCCTTAAAAAAAAATCTAGTTTTGAAATTTGAGGAGATTAAAAAAGGGGTGTGGGAGGGAATAAACTTATAGTACCCAAGGACACCTAGAAGGCTTGATTCAAACTTGTTTATTGCGACCCGTAAACCTGTATTTCTCGAATTTGCAGAACTCGATTGGTGTTTGCTTCGAGTTAAAGGTTACGGCTGAGTTACTAGATTCAATTCCATGCAACAATTGTAAAGCAGTCGCATTTGTTTGGCATTTCTTTTTCCGTAATCTTAGGTCCGGAGGTTGAGAACTAGCAGTCCAAGCACTCCGGGATTCATCAATCGAATCGTTAAATCAGCCAATTCGTCTCCATTTAGGTAATCTCTATATATTGTGAAAGTTTGAAGAGGAATTTTTTTTTTCGTTTGTAGTTTTCGTCATTTGATGTCAATGAAAAATGGCAGAAGTATGTTTCATATAGTAGTAAAAGATTGTTAATCTGATTAAACTGAACTATATATTATTTAATTTTGTAATTTGATTTAGTAAAAAAAATCTTATAACTATGAAAAGTATCAAAATGTGGTTAAAAGCACGCGCGCACACACACACACACACACACACACACACACACACACACACACACAC
>JAPMOQ010005927.1:0-12611 GCA_026543055.1 Argiope trifasciata
CGATATTTTGAAATTCATAAGGCTGTACTTTAGAATTCTTAAGTCCAGATAGAAATTATTTTTCATCGGTTTATCTATTAATATATTTTTGTTTTGTTTAACCAACCAACTTTTTGTTCATCTAATTTTTTTTTCTTAACTGTCAAAAATATGATTTACTCAGATATAACTATATAATTAACTTTAAATATGTTAAATATTATTTAAATATTTATTAAAATTTTATTCAGAATTAAATGTGCTGTTAGAAAGAGGTAATCAAATTTTCTAATTATTTTGCAAAATTGTTTTTAAAATTTTTGAATTCATTCATAATATAAAAAGGACTTTTTCACTTTCAGTCCATAAATATTTACTACCAAAAGTTTCGACAAATCTCGCTGGGAATATAAAATTATCCATTCTTCGGATATTGAGATAATGGTAATACCCAGCATGCACCGCGTTTATTTCTCACCAAGGAAGATCCATTCTTAATTAGAGCCTTTTTAATTACGAGTGTCATCGTAAACCATTAACATCTTAAAATCCTGAACATAATTTAATTAATTGACTGCTCAAGATTATAAAATGCTTTTAGATTTCGTTACGCTAATATAACGAAAGGAGACTTATTTGGAAACTTTCACTCGATAAAATGGCAACAAGTTAATTTTACTCAACTTACTGCAACTTTTTCAGCCATTTCATCAGTTGGTGAAATGATGTTGATTTTTCCACTTGAAAACTATTGCGATAGAAAACATATAACGTATTTTCCAACGAGTCTAACTAAAGAACATAAAATAACCAATATTCGTTGTAAATCAATTGGACAATTATCATTAAAATTGAAAATTTTCCAAATTATATTAAAAACAAATATTTTTGTAAAAAATTAAATTAACATAGACCTTCTTAGCCATAACGCCATTTCTTTTTTATTTTTTGGAATTCGGAATACTAAATATAACAGATGTTAAAACCCACACCTTAAAATAAGCAAGAACAAAACATGGTGCTGCCTTCACTTTTTAACCTTCCAGCTGGCGCGGCCGTCTCACCAACAGGAAAGGTCGCGCGTATTTCCCACATACGCTATAACAAAATATACATTTTCAAAAGAGTAACTATTGAAATTATTTTGCAAATAGCTTATTTTTAATAACTACAATCACTTTGAAAATTTTTTACTTAAAAAGAAGCAGAAACAATATAAACATAGATTGCAATAACGATATAAAATCACCGCAGGTTAACTGAATGGATTTAAAAATAATGTAAATGAAATGGTCGATATTTTCAAAAAACAATTTGCATATAAAATAAAGAAGTGCAAAAATACAGAATTTGTGTATAAAAAGGAAAAAGTAATTGAAAGTGAGATATGAAAAGGAAGAAAATAGTTTCATTGTTATTTCATTGCTGAGTTGTCATTTGAGCAAATGTGTTTAATGTGCTCCAAACATATAAATTCCTGTCAAATCTCACAACAAAACCTCGTGATTCTAGTCCAATTTTCTTTTTGGCAAGGTTTTTTCCCTGACGTTGCATCTTCCCCTTCATCAATACCTAGTTGGCCTTCCTCTTTAGCACATTTCATTTTATCTCACTTTGTAGAGATATGGGTGCTTTTTTTCAACATTTTCCTTCGTAAGTGCATTTGGCAGCTGTCTCCAGTCTAAAACAACACGGATTTATTTGTACAATCGTACAAAATCAGATGTAACAAAAACTAACGGTCGTGGGTATCTCTAAAATACAAATATTTGATCGGCAGAGATCTATTGATGCCACAAACTGAGGACGACAACTGAAAGTAGGTCAAAGGGAGTGGGATAAATAGCCTAGGACTGGCGTTCACAGCGCTAACACATCTAAAGGTGTAAAAAGAAATTCCTCTCTATTGTATCTCTCACATACGCGTTAGAAAGGTTAAAATATTAATTCAAAAAACACATTTTTTTATATATGATATACATGATATAAATAAAACTTTAAAATAATAAACGTTGGTGTTGCCATCACTTTTTAAAATATTAATTTAACAAACACATTACAATAAAATATGATACTATTAAACAAATTAAATATGTATGGCATAATAAAAACTATAAAGGAACATTAAAATTATAAATAATAATATTAAAGGTACAAAAACTGTTTGGCAGTGGAGCGCTAAAACAGGTCTACCCTACATGAAATTGTTTAAATGAAATTTTCAACCTTTAACATCCCTTTCAAAATTTACATAAATGTTCAACCTTTATATAATTAACTTTAAATATGTTAAATATTACTCAAACTTTTAAAAAAACTTTATTCAAAATTAATGTACTACTGAATAGATTAAAGCAATTTTTCTAATTATTTTTTAAAATTTGTAAAATGACAACGAGTTAGTTATAGTCAATTCACTGCGTTTTTTCTGAATTTTTATCGGTTGGTGAAATTACATTGAAGATTATAATCGAACTGTTGCGATAAAAAAATATTACAATGCTGACTTTAAGAACCTATAACAAATATTTGTTTTAAATTAAGTGGGTAATTATCATTAAAATTCATTATTTTGGAAATGATACTGAACACAAATAATTGTGTAAATATTTAAATTTCTCCACATAAATCGTGCAGTAAACATATCTTTACACAAATAATTAATAAACATATGAAAATATATTTTAAATCAGTTAAAGTATCCGACTATGTTATAAACATTGGCTTTCGACAACATTAGCGAATTGTTATTTCTTCTATTCAGATTTTTTTTTCTTTTTAAAACAGTTCATCTTTTGTGGGAAAAGGAACGCCTATCTTAACATCAAGGGAAAACTTTAAAAAAAAGCATATTTTTCAGTTAAAATTTGTTTTTAAGTTCAATTTTCTCAAAACTTTAATTTTCATAAAAAAATCTACACCGTTAACATGATATCGCAAAACCTAATTTACATAAAAATATCAGCATGTGTTTTAAATGATATGGTCCATTAAATGAACCAAATGTTTTGTTGTCGGTGAAATACTTTTTTCATTTACAAGTGTTTTCAGAAAAATTAATCTGGTTCAAAGATGATAATTCTCTGATTCGGGTCTAAATAGCAATCTGTGGATGAGTGAATGAAAATCATGAAGGAAGTCCACTTCGTAAAAAAGTTGCAGAGTGCGAGTACTATTGAAAAAACCAGAGACGCTCTCTCTGCTTAAAATCGTGAACTTCGTGTGTAGGCTTCTCTCTAGCCAGTGCCATTAGAAACCACATCAACAAATATGGTAGAGTCTATCAAATTGTCATTGAGAACTCATGGAATTGCTACATCTTCAATTTGAAGTACAATTCACATACTCGAATTTCAAATATTTATTATTTCATATTTATTCTGAGCTTTGATTCGTAAATATAACAAATGCATATAAATTTATTTTATTTATTTATAAAAAAATTCCAAAGAAACAGAAGATATATTATTTAAAAAAAACGAAATTAAAAAGCGAAGCATTGCAGTTTGTAAATTCAAATGAAGAATTTTTCTTTACAAACTTTTAACTCAGTACTCACTGAGCACTACTCTTCATTCTGAGTTATTCTTTATAATAATTCATTTGCTAGAAAATTCCACAACGCAGAGTTGCACTTAATGGTCGTCTACTTCAACAAAAATAGCTTTTACACTTTTCTGGTACAGAACCAGGAAACAGAACTATGAATTTCGGAAGTTAAAAGACAAAGATATACTTTTCTTTCTTTTTTTCAAAAAACGAGTGTAATTATTTATATCTAAGATTCCAAAAATTATGGAGCAAACAGGAAATACGGAGGAAAGGAATAATTAGGCAGTTTTGGGCCGTTTTGTGTGGTGGAGATCTGCTTTGATAAATCGCGTTGCGTTATTCTGCTTTACATGAGTTATGGAGAAGAATGATTCATTCATCATTCTTTTGCCTTACGAGTTTCTTGTTTACTTTTCGACTTAAAATGTTTGTTTTAAAACCTTATAAATAAAACGAATTCTTTTCGGTCAACGATTTGTAAAAAATTATATGACTGTAGGCATTAATCATATCCTGTCTCAATATGAAATCAATACGTAAAATTGTCACGTAATTTTGAGTTCTTTGATATTTTGATACTTTGAATTCTTTGATATATTACTTTGATTCTTTGCTATTTTGAATTCTTTGATATTTTGAATTCGTTGATATTATTTTTTGATATTTTGAATTCTTTCATATTATTCTTTGATTCCTTGATATTTTGAATTCTTTGATATTATTCTTCGATTCTTTGCTATTTTGAATTCTTTGATATTATTATTTGATACTTTGAATTCGTTGATATTATTCTTTGATTCTCTACTATTTTGAATTCTTTGATATTATTCTTTGATACTTTGAATTCGTTGATATTATTCTTTGATTTTTTTGATATTTTAAATTCTTTCATATTATTTTTTGATTCCTTGATATTTTGAATTCTTTAATATTATTCTTTGATTTTTTGCTATTTTGAGTTCTTTGATATTATTCTTTGATATTTTGAATTCGTTGATATTATTCTTTGATACTTTGTTATTTTAAATTCTTTTATATTTGATATTTTGAATTCTTTGATATTATTCTTTGATTCTTTGTTATTTTAAATTCTTTTATATTTGATATTTTGAACTCGTTGGTATTATTCTTTGATTCTTTGATATTTTGACTTGTTTCATATTATTCTTTGATTCCTTGATATTTTGAACTCTTTGATATTTTGAATTCTTTGATATTTTGAATTCTTTGATATTAAATTTATTGAAGATCTGCTTTGATAAATCGCGTTGCGTTATTCTGCTTTAAATGAGTTATGGAAAAGAATGACTCATTCATTATTTGGTTGCCTTCCGAGTTTCCTGTTTACTTTTGGATTTAAAATATTTGCTTTGAAACCTTATGAATAAAACGAATTCTTTTCGGTTAAGGATTTGTAAGAAATTATTTAACTAGTCATTAATTCTATTCTGTCTAAATGGGAAATCAGTACGATCTGAAAATAATCACGTAATCGAATATGTTCGAAGAAAAAATGAATTTTTTAAAAACTATTTAGAATATTTAGATGCATTGTCAATTATAAACAATATAGATACAAAAAAAGTATTTGCAAATATAATATATTTATAGAAATAAGAAATTTTGTAGTAAATTTTAAGGAAATTTAACCAAAACTATTGACATTCTGCAAAAATTCTAATGCAGCTATTCTACTTTTCTTTGCACACAAGTTATAGAAAATAATGATGAATGAACCAAAATCTAAGAAGCAGTTTTAGATGCAAAGAAGTTACGGGTAAAAATACACCTATATATGCATTTTTATCATAAATTCACAGCTTTATTTTTCTAAAAGCACCTATAAATGAAAATGCAGTTCACCAACAACAAAACTTTTGGTTCATTTCATTTCCCACATCATTTAAAACACATGCTGCAATTTTTAGTTAAATTCCTCGATTAGTTATTGAGACTTCGTGTTAACGGTGGAGAATTTTTTTGAAAATTCAAATTGAAGATATTAAATCCAGGAACAGTTATAATTTTGTTTAGTTTTGTAATCTTAACGTCCCAATTTAAATTAATTTTGTGACTCACCTGGTAATTTTGAACCGATGTCAGATGATGGGGATGACATCTGAGTTTGCTGAGTCTTCAGTGAAATCGGGTTTCAAACTTGAAAGCTCCCAGTTCCGAAGCCTTAACACCAGGTCGCCTTGGCCATACAACAGTTGTAATATCCATAGCTGATAAATTCAGAGTTTTCAAAATGTTGGAGAATTAAAATGCAGTTCCATCTGTTAACCCCTTTCAAAACTTCATGTTTCCCTAATGTGGTCATTAATAACATTCACATTGTCAAAAGTTTATCATAAACCGTCAATGCCGTTATTTGGTTGGTCAGTTGGCATGTTTACAACAGGTTTAGCAAACATATTTCTAAACAAAATCTATTTTTACGTTACTCTAAAATTTAAAAGTATTATCTTTTTGAAAATAATAAGCATAATTATATTAAGTACCAACTGGTACCCATCATAGAGCGGCCACAGAAGAAATAATCTTGGAAATATTCTTTGAAATTTGAAATAGTTATCTTTCTCCATTAGGTATATTTATTTTCTTGTCGGCAATTAATACATTCATTGAAATTGAGTGATATATAAAAAAGAAGCAGAAAAAGTGTTTATTCCATTTTTATTATTCTATTCTACAAACAAATATTCATTTTTATGAATTAAATTTATGTATACTTTTAGAATTGTAATTATTGGTGTTCTTTCAGAATAGTAGGGAAAGAAACTATTTATTGTATCGTGTGATTCGTTTCATATTCATTCAGAATTCTCAAATTTAATTTTAGAAAAAGTGATTAATATATTTTCTTTTAAAATGATTAAACAAAGAAAATATATTTATGCCATAAAATCGTTGATATGGTAGAAAAGACATTTTTTTTTAAAATTAAGATAACGCTCAATTATTTATAATATAATATTTTCCGAAGTGACTACAAAAGAAGCTAAAATTTAATGAAATATGTAGTTAAAATTTGAAAACTATAGGAATGGTTCCCCTAAAACTTTCTCGCACACTCGCTAATAAAACTATTACCTCAGAGAAAGACTTACATTGCATTTATATACATACTAAAGATTAACACCTGGCTTTAATTTAGCATTTTGATTGAATCTATTGTGTCTCCTTGACGAATTATTTGGTGGTTAATATGTAGTTAACAGATGCGGTATATAAATAGATCTGAAAATATTTTTTCTACTTTAGATGATTGTATTACGCCTATAAACCTTGCATAAGGGCAAGCAAAATGTTGTCAAATTTTTATCGGAATCGGTTGAGCTGTACGGCATCGCATGTGAGACATACATTCAAACCTTCTTTTTTATTTATATAGATTGGCGGTTTCGATTATATTAAATACATTTTTCGAAATTTCTTTTTCTTGCAATAATTATTGCTTTTCTACTAAAGAGGGTTTTGATGAAATATAATATACTAATGCTGTCATGATTATACGTTTGTAAAAATTATATAGAATCAAATTTCTGTTGTGCTATTATATGGCAATCAAGAATTTCAATTTTCCTTAAAGCATTTTTTCCAGACTTTTGAGAAAAAGTCATGAAATAGTTTTATTTTTGTTAAATGATATGCAAGATCTTAAGTAACTAAACCCTTTATTTGAAATTCATAAATAATTCAAATATATATTTTAGTTTATTAAATTTTATTGGATGATTCTTAACTCTATTTTCGAGTTTGTATCTTCTAGGTCGCTAAATATCATGATTAAAATACGTTTAAATACATCCTATTGATATCTAATGTAACTAATCTATAGCTAAAAGTTAAAAAAAGCGAAAAAAAAAATTCTTTAAATCATCATATTTATGGAAAAATGTTTAGAGTGAAGAGTTTCAAAAAATTCTATACGCCATTCGGTATCCTCATCAAAAGCAAAAATTCTTTTTTTCATTTGTAACAACTTTTCAAAATCAAAATTAAATTAACAAAAGCGAAAGGAAATGAGTTCAATAATATCATATTTATACAAATTAGTTTTGAGTGAAGAGTAAAACAAAAGTTAAATTCTATATGCCATTTGATATCATCATCAAAATCAAAAATTTTCTTTTTTTATAAGTTACAAATCATCATCAAAATCAATTTTTTCTTTTTCATCTGTGACAACTAATCATCAAAATCAAAATCTTTTTTTTTTCATTTGTTGCAACTCATCATCAAAATCAAAAATTTTCTTTTTTATTTGTTACAACTCGTCTTCAAATCAATTTTTTATTCTTTTTCATATGTTACAACTCATGATCAAAATCAATTTTTTTTCGTTTTCATTTGTTACAGCTCATGATCAAAATCAAAAAATTTCTTTTCAATTGTTGTAACTCATCATCAAAATCTAAATTTCATCTTTTTCATTTTCTGTAACTCTTCATCAAAATCAAAATTTCATCTTTTTCATTTGTTACACCTCATCATCAAAACAAAAGGTTTTTTTTTTTTTGCTACAACTTTTTAAAAAGTTTCCTTCTGATATTTATTCCAGAAAACATGAATGGTTTTTGTTAGTAACCGAAAAGTTCTTTCTATGCGAATACATTGATAATGACTAACCCAGAATTCTAGGATTTCGGTTTTAAGGAGATCACTTCTTAATTAGCTACCATTTTAATTATGAATGCCATCATAAAAGGGCGGCATTTCAGAGTTTTGCCTCAGATTTCAATGAGTATATTCATCGAAACCATGAAATGCTCTGCTGACTCACTGAGTTAATGTATCAAGTCTCAGATGATTTGAGAACTTTTGACTAAATGGAATCGCAACAGGAAATCCAACCGCAGTCGTTTCGTTTAGCTCATTCGAATCGCTTTATCGGTTGCTTAAAATAACACTATATCGCAGATCTGTTGGAATTGAAGTCGTCTAGAGAGTAAAGTGATATGATGCCATTTCCTTTTAGGTTAATCATGAAGTTTTTAGAATATTAAAGTATCCGAATACGTTCGAAGAAAAAATTTTGAAAACTATTTATAACTAGGAGTTTTAGATGTATTTTCATTTATAATATAAAATAATTTTAATACAAAAAAATATATTTGAAAATACATTTTGAGAAATTTAAAATGTAAATTTTAAATTTTAATGAAAGCAGTAAATTGTAATGGAATTTAATCAAAATGGTTAGAACTCTACCCAGAATGGTAATGAAACAATCATATTTTTCTTTGTATACAAGTTTTAGAATATGAAAAGGAATGAAATGAACCAAAATCTCAGAAAAATGTTGAGATACAAAGAATCTATGTGTAAAGCATACGCATATATAATTTTTTCCATTAATTCACTATTTAATTTTACTAAAATCACCAATAAATGAAAAAATATTTGACCGACAATGAAACTTTTGATTCCTTTCATTGTCCATATTATTTAAATTATTGTCCCTCCGCTGTCCATATTGTCCATCCGCTGAAATATGTATGCAAATACCTCTAATAAGTTTTGAGATATGTTAACAGTGGTGAATGTTTATGAACATTAAAGTTTTGAGACAATTGAAGTGAAAGACAAATTTTAGCTGAAAAAATATGTGACCCTGGATGATAGGTCATGCCTTCCTTTTCCCAGAAAAGATAAACTGTTTTGGAAAGAGGAAAGTCTGAACTACAAGAAATAACAACAACAAAAATATCGTCAATGTGGTTGATGACAGTGTTTTCAACGTAGTCGAAACCATGATATCCTGATATCCTTGATATCCAGATTTCATTAAATAAGCACTCACATTTTTAAATTGGATTTTTTTTAAAATGTCATTTGAGACAAATGCTATTAAATTATATTTCTTTCATTTCACTAAGTGGAAATTACGCAGAAAAAAAATGGAAAAAAATATTTTATGTGTGCCTAATTCTGGTAATAAATAATAAATTCGTTGAAGAGAACAATTCAAGAATAAGGTATTTAATTCATATTAACTAGAAAAGTAAATTTATTACTATTAAAACACATTATAAAAGATCAACAATTACCAGAAAAGTAAAAGCACGTCTAGACTGTACGTGCAGGACATTGACAATTAAGTGTGGTTGCTGTTGTTGGGGTGGTCGGCGCTATACAACCACAACCACACTCACCTTTGTATGTCCTATACTGTGCCTAAATTCTGGTCACCTTCATTCACTGAAGTATTATTTTTGTGTCACGTGCCTCAGTGGAAATGCAAGATTTATTTGCTGAGATTTTAAAAAGATTAACCTCTCTGACTCAGTGATCCGCACTTTTTCTTATAATGCATCTGAACTTTTTTACGTATAAGTTTTTCTGAGTTGGAAACCGGAAATTGCTTTTTAAATTAATATTTATTTTTTTCCGTTAATAAAGGGAACAAAAATAAGCATTAAATTCAATAAACATTTCCGTTGTTGTGTATCGTAGAGTCAATGTTATACCAAATGATTTAACTTGCTGATCTCTATGCATTGCATAGCATCAATATAGATACAGTAAAAGATCTTTATTCTAGGGGTATACGTTCCCTAAATATGCCACGAATACAGAAACCGTGAATACAGAATGGTCATTTATATGGGATGATAGGGGATACGCTCCTAGGGGACAAAATAAACGAAAACAACTATATAAAAAATCAATTTAATTGAAGTTTCTGAACATTTTGATTCAGTATCTTTAGGCTTAGGCAATGGTTTGAAGAATTTTGTCATTTACTCTTGCTTGGCAGTTTTTAAAAGCTGCTTCCATTCAAACTGACACGCATCAGTCGCATTAGAAATTTGCCTCTTAAAAATAAGACTTCGTTCCAAAGACGGATCAATGTTCATAAAGAAATCGCAAAACTCCTTTACCATTCTTAAACCTTCCCTAAGATTTTTCAAATGGAATGCCACTTTTCCAGTACTTGTTGAAGCCTCTTCTTCAATGGGCTGTGAATTTAACATTTCCTCCAAGTCGGTTTCAGTTAGATCTTCATCTTGCGATTCAAGCCATTCGTGAATGTCACTTGATTCTATCTGTTCGAAACCATCTCGGCCTATTCCATTCGCGATTTCGGCTATGTTTGCAGTTTGCATTGAATACATACTTTAGACAAAGTTGTAATAAGATGTATTTTACTTTTTTTATGAGTCCATTTGACGGCATTTACAAAGGATATTGGGTTGGATACCTATTGGAATCCTGTTATTAATATGTATGTACTTATCAGATACGCGAATAAAGAAAGGTTTAACCACGAATATAGGAATTGGGTCGCCTTTTTTTAATCCGCGAATAGTGAAAACCCGAATAAAGGAAGCGCAAATAAGGAGCTTTTACTGTACATAAGTATTTTTAACAAGATATAGGGGTCGACAACGTACTTGAAAACGGAAGTACCAGATGGAACAAACAAACATATTTGTTCTACCTAAAACAATGTAAATGGTTTTATAATTTGACTAACGAAACAACAAACGAATATCTAATACTAACTGGAAAACACTCGCAAAATAATGAGGGAAAAATTCAGTAAATGTTGCAAATTTTTTATTGGAACACTTTTATTCAAATATAAAATAATACCAATGCAAATAGGGCCTAAAAAATTGTATCTCAAATATTTTCTTCCTTTATAAAATAATTCAAGCAGTTCCTCGCGATCTTACGATTTGCAGCCACGTAACATATCCGCTGGACAAAAGTGATCACCAATGTTTAGCGGATGTTACTGGCTTATTAAGATAAGACTATAATACTCCTCTACCAGTTAGTCTGTGAAGAGACAAACGGTTTTATAGCATTCAGCGAAGCGAGTTTTTTGATAGCGTCAAGCGTTATGGCGAGCTTAGAGAGAGTTCGTTATCCTATGTCACCAAAGTAACGGTTTATCACGCCAATGTGGAGATTGAATTACGCCAAGGATCAAACTCACGACCTTACGATTTTCAGTAGTGAAACATATCTACTAGACAAATGTGATTTCAAATGTTCAGGTGTTAATACATGCTTATTAAGATCCTACAGTCTTAGTTTGCAGATTTATATTAATATATGATTTTTGATATTCATTCACTACATGTACATAAATGTGATATAATTTAGTGAAAGAACTTACCAAGAATTTATAAATCATATTATCGTAAGTACAAAAAGAAATTCTCAAATCTTGGAATTCTTTCCGATAAGTCATAAAAAATTTACACTAGGATTTCAACAAAGCAAGTTAAAATAAAAAGTGGTTAAAAACTAGCAAACTCTAAATTTAAAGATTGGTTACAATCAATTAATCAGAAACTAACATGTGTCCGGAAATTACTGCTTTCCCAATTTATCAAATCTTAGCATTTACAAGGAAGGAGATGACAGTTTATCCTCTTTCGAAGACGGGTTCTGTTTCGCTTCGATAAATGGAAAAGAAAATCGAGGAAAAATCATTCGAAGAGGAATGGGGTCCTCATTTTTCCGCCGGAAATGATCAATTGGCGTTCCTTTGGAAAGATTATTGGGATTTATTAGAGGTGGTAAAAAGGCATTTTTCCTAAGTTTCTTTTTATATTATGGCAATCGGGAAATCTATCCGTCTCTCTCTCTCTGTGAGTGTATATATATATATATATATATATATATCAACCATAAAAGCAGTAAAATAATTAAAACTCATTTCCTGAGTCAGCAAAAATTAAATCGAAACTAATTAAGTCAAAATCAAGATTAAAATTTAATTCGGAATTATACTATAAAAAGTTCACAAAAATGAATAGTAAATTGAATAAAACCTCAATGAAATAAAACCTATTTCTGTTTAATGGAAAGAAAATGAAATAACACCTATTTATGAAACAAATATAAATTAATATAATTATGTAAACGAAACTAATTATGAAATAGAAATAAAAAATTATTTCGGATTCGAAGAAGCTCAAAATTCAAAAATTTAAAATTTAATAAAAGAAACCAATTATTGTTTTTAGTTGTATGTATTGTATTATATTGATTATACTTTTCATTCGGTTCTGTTCCTTTTTGCTTTTCTTATTTTGTTAATATATATATATATA
>JAPMOQ010005930.1:1729-29519 GCA_026543055.1 Argiope trifasciata
TATATATATATATTACAATTTTATTTCTACTAAAATGACATTAAACATGAATACTACTGAGATTAACAATTTTTGACACTTTTATTATACAGACAACAATTATTATGAATTATTATTCTAAAAAATTGATATATTCATAATTTTTTGCGCCTAGTTTTCACACATTATTTCAAATTCATTTCGGTTATATTACAAATATTTGACTAATTAACAATTATTATAGAGGTTTGCTATTCTAAAATTATGTGTCTATAGTTTTTAGCGACAAGTTTCCAAATTTGTTTAATTCTTTTTGACTATAATACAATCAGGATAGATATTAAAGGAATTTCTCCATTTTTGAGTATAAAGCATAGCTTTACATCGATAATATCCAAAGAAATTTTTCACTGATGTTTTTGAAAATTTCAAACTGATGAAATCAATTTGTTGTGGGATATGAAGCGATCTTAATTGCATTTCATCCACAGTAGTTTTATTTATTTATTTTAGTTGCGAAGGTTACTTACACACTCTGTCATTCAGAGCCTTAAAAAATGTACTTATCTAGGAACTCTGATATTTTCAAAAGATAAATTCTAAGACAGATTGTGTAGAAAAACTGAAAAGTGTTTTCTTGCCAAAAGTGACATTTGATTTAAAAACAAAATTCTGTTTAAACTGACAAATAACTTTTTATTAAAAACTGGCAGAAATATATTAAGATAGAAATTTTTTTTTAAAAAACTATAATTTAAAAAAATAACGATTTATTATTTTTACAAAAGCTTTTTGGTTTATTTCATACAAATATTTAGTCAACTAAGGCTATATGATCTCCACAAATAGAATAAATAACGAAAACTACTGTGAGCTGAAACTACAGTGAACTATAGACACATAATTTTAAGATAGCAAACCTCTATAATAATTGTTAATTAGTCAAATATTTGTAATATAACCGAAATGAATTTAAAACAATGTGTGAAAACTAGGCGCTAGAAATTATAGATAAATCAATTTTTTAGAATAATAATTCATAATAATTGTTGTCTATATAAAAGTGCCAAAAATTGTTAATCTCAATAGTACTCATGTTTAATGTCATTTTAGTAGAAGTAAAATTGTAATATATTGTTACGGATTTCCTATATTAATACGTCGGGTTCGTTTTTTTTTTACCTTGTATAGTCGGTATGTACGGTGTGAGAAGAGTTGAACACACAGTGATCAGTCATTTAGTAGAAGACATAACACAGGCGTTTATTTACAGACGAGACGAACACACAGCAGCACACAATAACAACAGTAACTCACAAGTAGTAACAATATCCGCAGCTCTAGCTATAGTACTCGACGCTGCTTCCTCAATAGACTACAAGGCACACAGCTCAGTTCAGCACTTGCTTGGCTTCGCCGCTTCTTATTTTCTCCTCTGGAGGATTCGTTATCTACCGTCTATTCCAACTACTATTGGGGTTATCGAGGAGCCTAGCCCCGACAGGGGCTTATCCTCGTTCATGGAAGAATATGGAAAGCATGGCGGTCCATATCTTGCCGTGGTCATCTTCGAAGTGGCTGGAGAAATTGAGGAGCAACGGGTACATAAGGGGTTGGTTGACTGGGTGGGAGGGTTATGTAGTGAGTGTCAGGACTTATTGCGATTGGCTATTGTAGTGGAGGGGGTGTGGGGGGTATGCTGCCTTGACTTAGACTTTTTTTTTTTTCAAACTTTAGTTAAAATACATTTAAGATGTGGAAATTAAGAGATAGAATTGAGATTAAAAAATTAAGCAGAAGGAGTAAACTAGGAACAATATTACAGAAGTATGTTCCTGGGCCTTTTAATTTTATTAGATGGGGTATATTTAGGTATTTCTTTTACAGCAGAATTATCAATTAATTCTAGGCTATTGAAAATTTAGAGGCCAGTTTTTTGATGAATTTTTTGAGAGGGGGTAATCAAGACACAGGAACATATTTGTGTTGTACATATAATATTTCATGTTACAGATATTTCAAATGAGATTATTTTAAAGTTTTTCTATTAATTTAAGATTCGTCTTAGCAGCGTATCCCCACACAGGGCATGCATAAGTGATTACTGGACGCAAATAGGCAGTGTAAATAAATATTTTGCTATCCCTATTCATTTTGGAGTTTCGAGAGATTAAGGGGTAAAATTTAAGAGTTAGGTCTCGAAACTTTTTGGTTATGTAAGTGAAATGGGGTTTCCAAGTTAATTTACTATCTAAAATGACTCCGAAGTATTTACATTCCTTAGACTACGGGATGATTTGATCTTTAATTTTAATAGGGGGGAATTTTTTAATTAATTTATTTTTACTAAAGAGAATAGCTTCGGTCTTGCTTGCGTTAATTTCAATTTTCCACTTGATGAACCAGTCCTCAAGAGTTTTTAGGTGTCTGTTAATGGTTTAGTTTAGTTTAGTTTTATTAACGTCCCGTTTGAAAGCAACATGAGGGCTATTTTGGGATGGACTTCGTAATGTTAAACCACGATCAGATGACGAGGACGACGCCTTAACTGGCACCCCCCTTTCCACACCAGCTGGAGGACGTCTGTTGATGGCTATGGTAATAAAATTGGGATTTTTATTTCTAGCTAGTATTGCCGCGTCATCAGCATAAATACACAACATGGTGTTAAACTGTTTGGAAATATCATAAATAAATAGGGAAAATAGAATCTGCCCTAGTTTTGATCCTTGCGGTAACCCAACATGGATGGGTTTAACATCAGAATAGGCATCATTAACCTTTATTTTAAAGGATCTAAAACTAAGGTAAGATGTGATAATTTTGACTAGGTGTGGGGGAACATTGTAGTTAATGAGTTTGTAAATAAGGCCGTCTTGCCAAACTCTGTCAAAAGCTTTTTGAATGTCTAGGAAAACAGCTACAGTTTTCTGTTTATTTTCGAAATTTTGCTCGAGGAATTCAACCGCTCTAAAAAGTTGGTGGGTCGTAGAAAGATTTTCTCGGAATCCGAATTGTTCCGGAATTAAGATATTAAATTTATTTAAGTGGGAAATAAGTCTATTAAGAATAGTTTGTTCTGTAATTTTGCTTATTGAAGGAAGAAGGGATATAGGTCTGTAACTGGAAGGTTCGGTCTAGATGGAGGTTTCACAGGAGCACCCGCATAAGATAGGCTATCTCCAGAGAAGGTTTGGTCGGGTCTTTTCCCGGTTTAAGTATAGGGATTACTGCAGCCGTTTTCCAGGCCAATGGGAAGTGACCAAAAATTAGGCTACTGTGGATAATATTCACTAGGAAATTTCGAAAGTTCTCAGGAAGAGATTTGATCATTTTATTATTAATAGAATCTAGGCCAGGGGCTTTTTTAGCATTTAAATTTTTGATAATATCATTAATTTCAATAATAGTGGGGGGAATAATATCTTCAAATTTAATCGGGAGGGATTCTCGAAAGCTTTTGACTGTATTATTTATAGCTTGTTCTGTATCTGGATCGTTAATGTTATTCAATTGAAATTGTTCCTCTAGGCTTTCGGCCAAGCAGTTTGCTTTTTCATTATCATTCATTTCAATACTAGCAGTGCCTTTAAGGGCTGGAATCTTAAGTTTTTTTATTTTTAAAAGGTTTTACTAGTTTCCAGATCGATCCATCTTCATAATTTACATCTATGTGTTTATTGACAAATTCATTCGCATGCAGTTTATAGTTAACTATATTCTTGTTTAGTTTATTCATGAATCTCTTGAAAACTGGATCTCTAGTGTTTGAAAAATTTTCTTGGCAAAATTCTTATCCCTTATGAGATCTCTGATTTTGGGGTCAAGGAAATTTTGACTATTTGTAATAGGGGAGGATGCTGAATTTTTTGCTTGTATTATATGAGTTTCAAAGAGTTTAGTATAATATTCCAATTTATTAGGATCAGTGAAATCATCTATTGTAAGGGTTTCAGTTTGTCTTAGAATATGTTGGAAATTTTTCCAATTAGTTTTTAGTTTATTTAAGTTGTTAGATAGGGAGTGTTTAAAAAATAAATTTAATAGAATCGGATTGTGATCTCAGGTGAGTTCAGGTAATGAGACGATCTCATAAGGGAACATAAAGTCTTAGGTTAAGGTGAGATCCAAGATATTTTCAGAATCCTGTCCATATCTAGTGGGGGTGGAGGGGGCTATAATATCTTATCCGGCCTGTAGGGCGAATGATTTTAATGAGTTACCTTTCGGGCAGTTATAATTACATCCCCAGCTGACGTGGTGAGCGTTAAAGTCTCCGCAAAAAATTTGGTTGGGTCCTGTCTGCATGAGATTTTCAATGTCAAAAATAAAATTAGAAGAGTTAGCACTAGGGGTGGGGGGACATATATTGAGATTAGAGTAATGGAATCTTGATTTTTAAGATTAATTTTCACAACGGTAGCTTCTACATTGTGTAGTAAGGGTGTGGGGACCTCCCCGTGAGGTATACCGTTTTTAATAAAAATTGCAGTACCGCAGCCTGCCTGATTAATTCTATAGCTATAATATGAAAAAAATTTGCCAGGAAAATTTTTCTGTGTGGTCTAAGGTGGGTTCCTTGAATAAGTATTATGTCTGGTATATGTTAAACTATATGTTAAAATTATGTTAAAAATATGTTAAACTATATGTTAGTATTATGTTAAACTATTTACGAAGTTTTGCAAGTCGATGGTTTTATTATTAATGCCATTTGCATTCCAGT
Organism: Argiope trifasciata; assembly: GCA_026543055.1. NCBI lineage: Eukaryota > Metazoa > Arthropoda > Arachnida > Araneae > Araneidae > Argiope > Argiope trifasciata. Next base: position 6,435 of record JAPMOQ010005930.1, read on the forward strand.
AAACAATGCGGAGGCTATTGCAATTGAATGTAACTAGTTATTGGGGATATCTGAGAAGTTAAGAGCTTCACAAATCATTTGGATTTTTGTCATGGGGTCTTTTATGTTTTTCAGTTGTTTTAGCACCGCGAAAAGAGTTGGGCATTCGCTCATGAGCTTTTTCATTTCTCTTATTGCGTCTATGAAATCAGCAAAGTCGTTGCTTTGACCTGCGCTCTGGCTTATATTGATATTTTTGGGCTTAAGTGCGCCGTCTCCTGGTGGCTTGTGGCATTAATTGACTCGTGTGGTGCCATCTCTTGCTGGCTTGTGGCTTTAAAAAGTCCCGCGAAACTAACGTCGGGTCTAATGATGGCCTGATTTTTGTTAAAGAAATTTTCTCTATTAATTCTGGCTGTGGGCAGTTTGGGGAAGGCTTTACATTCTCTGTAAGAAGCTATGTGCCCTTTTTCCTTACGGTTGATGTAAGTGGGTTCTTCTATTTTATTTTTGATATTGAGGTTAATGGTCTGGTGCTCATTGCCACATTTGAGACATCTAGGTTTCATTTAGCAGTTTTTCTGGCTATGATGGAAGAAGTTGCACACATAACACTGTGTAATCATGTTGCGGCCTCTATACTGTTCAACTGTGACAGGTAAGTAGTCTAGATGAGTGAGATTGAATATTTCGTTGGCTAGTTCGGATTTGTGTAATTCAACCATATAGAACGGTAATTTTCGTTTAGTTCTAAATTGAGTAAATTGAACGACCCGAGTTACAGGCAGGTTAAGATTCTTTAGGCTTTGCTCTATTTGTGCTGTATCATAGTCATGAGGTTATCCCTTAAGGACAACTTTCAAAAGCCTGGTGTGTTTTGGCGTAATAATATAAAAGTCATATCCTTGCTGTTTGCTGAATTTTTGAATAGCTTCATGTTGGGAGGGAGATTGGGGGAAATTTTAAAGGAGCCCTGATTTAATTTATTTTCTGTTTTTCCACACGTTTTAGCTATTTTTGAAAGAATTAAGTTGAAGTCTTTTGAATATTTCAACATTATTGGTGGGATTTTGTTTTGTCCAGATATAGCTGGGCTATTGTCCGTAGGGAGGTCAGACAAGGCTTGAAATTTATTGTTCACTGCTGTGACATTTTTAGGGGAGACTGGATTCGATCTAGCAGTTTTTCTTTTAGTGGGGGAGGTAAAATCCTCATCGCGTTGAGAAAAGGGGGGGTCACTATTGTAGGTACATTTTGAGTCCTGACATGCAAAAATATTTTGTATCTTACCCTGGAGCTCCTCAATATTTGGATCAGCTGGGCTCTCCATCCTCCCATCTCGGATTCATGTTCTAGGGTGTAGCTGATCCCCTTCCTTCGTAATTCCATAACTATTTTATCGATCGCATCTATCTCTGTCCTACTCTCTATTACTCCTTTTAAACATATCTTTCGTTCCTTACAATAAATGCAAGTGTAAGAACAGTTGCTATTAACGTTTGGTGTATTGTCATCATCAACAAACATCACATCGCTGTGCTCCGCGCATCTGCGCTTAGCGCCTCCCTCGTTTGCGCCACCGTCCATGACGATGACTAGTACGAGGATGACTGAAAATGACTACTACTACTCTCAGCAATATGAGTTGGAGTATTGAGACACCTAGCCCCGAAAGGGCTTATCCTCAGTAGTGATAATTGGACGAAACCTAGCGATCAGTAAAATGCAGTGGTACTCTTCGAAGAGGACGACAAATGTGGGTCGCTTGACTGCAGATGCGTGAATGAGCCAAAACTGGTTGGAGGTGAGAGGAAGGAGGAGTAGGTGTGGAGGGAGCCAATCAGAGAGGTCCTTCGTTTGAGGAGTAGGTGGAGGGTTGCACAGGTTCACGGGGAGATTTGGAATCTTGGGGGATGGATAAACTGTTGTACCAGGAGAGCCAATCAGAAGACGTTTACTCAGAGTTAGTTGAGGAGGATTAGTCGATGAGGGCATTGAGGATTATTAACTTCTTCTTTTCGGGGTCTTTCGTTTCTTTTGCTAATTTAGCTGCTTTAAACAAACCTGGGAATTCTCTAAAAATGGATTTTAATTCTTTCAGGGCTTCAATTAAATCTTTCATATCTTGCAGTTCTGGGTCGCTATAATGTTCTGAAGTTGGGTGAAAACTGGGTGCTTGATATTGCTGTTGCGGGGTCAGGACTTGACGTTGCGTTGGTCTAGGCTGGTTTTCGTGATTTCTCGGCTCTGTTTTCTTTGTTATTTCAGCATAGGAGAGTCGACCCTGTTTGTATGTCAATTTAGGATACTTTCTACAACCTTTCCAAGCAGCTAGATGTCCTTCCTCTTTACAATTTATGCATCTTGGGGATTGAATTTTCTCCTTGATATTGCATTCTCTCGTTTGGTGGGCACCACCACACTTAATGCATTTAGGGGTCATGCGTCAATTCCTGGCAGAATGGAAGAAACCGGAACAGTTGTAGCATATGGTAGCTGTTGATCTATTTCTGTAGGGTTCTATTTTGATTTTGTGATGTAGAAGGCTGTTTTCGTTAAAGATGCTGTTGGACTTAGAGTTTTTCTTAATATCAATAAGAAAAATGGGTATAGGGATTTTTCTCTGTAGTTTTTAAGCTGCGATACTCTGTGAACATCATAGTTCTTTTCTTCAAGTGTTTGCTTGATTTCATCTTTGTTCGAGTTGCCAGGAAGACCCTTGATAATAACTTTTAGCGGTCTTGTTTCTTCGTTTTCCAAGAGGAAGTAATCTTCTCCTTCATCATCAAGGAATTTGATAATCTTCAATCTTTGTTCTTCCGTAATGGGCTGAACAATGATGGTGTTATTTACGAACCTATTAACGGCGTCAGGGAAGTTTTTATGCAGTTTTTGAAAGGCGATGTTGTAATGCTCGGTGAGTTTAAGAAGGATGCAGGGGGTCTTGTTGACATTTGAATTTCAGTTTCGCAGAGCATATCATATTTATTGTTGGTTTTTACAACGAAATTACTTGTATCAGAGAGTGGATGCTTAGCTGCTTTTCTCGGAGAGACAGGATGGAACTTGTCATGTATGTCAGGTAGGCCTAGAGACGATACGATTCGTTTTACATACACACAAAAAACATTTATTAGCGTTAAGATACACAGGCACGAACGAGCATAACAACAACTACAACGAACAAGTACAACACGAAAACTACGTCACACAGGTTCTCTCATCTGGCTGTTGCTAGATACATAACAGTTCCTCCCCGACAAAATATAGAGTCACAGGTCGAGTCTCTTTGGAGGTCTCCTGATTCGGGTTGAGCGTCGGAGTGGCACATCAGTTTTCGGCTTTCCGGAAGCGTCTGGTACCGACCCAGGTGGCATATCATCACCTGGAGTGGCAGGTACAGGTACATCTCTAGATTCAGGGACAACTTCAGGTACAGGTGCAGGCGGTTCCGATTCAGCAACATCAGCGGATACTGGCTCATCTGGAAAATTCAATTCTTTATCGTAAATTGGAATTTCAGTAGCAGCTTGGGATAATTCAATCGACTTCCCACATCTCCTTATTTGATCTACATGTCTCTTCCAAATTTCATTTCCAACTTGTATGCTATAACTCAAGGTTCCATCTCTGTTTATAATTGTTACAATTTTCCATTTGTTAGGTCCGGAATAATTTCTTACGGCTACTTTCTCCCCTTCCTGAAACTCACGCAAGATAGATTCTGTCTCAAGTCTCGCACTCTGTTTCTGAACAACTTTGTCTCTCAAATTTGGTTTAAAAAGATCAAGCCTAGTGCGAATACATCTCTTCAAAAACAAGGCACTCGGAGTTTCTCCCGTGAGAGAATGTGGAGTTATTCTATACTGTAATAAAAATCTTTGTAATTTCACATTTAGATCTCCAGAATCACCTCTACTTTATTTCAACGAAGCTTTGAATAACTGCACTATTCTTTCAGCCTGTCCGTTCGTAGCAGGATGGTACGGTGCTGAAGTTATATGTTTAATATTATTCAGTTTCAAAAAATGTCGAAATTCGTAACTAGTAAAACTTGCGCCGTTATCACTAACCAAAGTTAAGGGAATTCCATAATGAGCAAAAAGAATACGAAGATGATGAATTGTAAAACTAGCTGTAATATTTTTCATCGGAAGGACTTCTATCCACTTCGAATATGCATCAGAGACTATAAAAAACATTTTCCCCATCAAAGGACCAGCGTAGTCAACGTGTATCCTTTGCCAGGGTCCATTTGGCCATTCCCAAGGATGTCGATTTATCCTTGCTGGTTCGTTCGTCGTTGCGATACAAGCTGAACAGTTCTGAACAAAATTGGCTATACTGGCATCAATACCTTGCCAATAGCAGTAGCTTCTAGCTATGGCCTTCATTTTGACAATTCCAGGATGTCCAACATGAAGTTCTTCCAGAACTTGATTCTGGTACTTTTCAGGAATGCATACTCTATGCCCATACATTATGCAACCATTTTGCAATGAAAATTCAGATTCTCTACCTTTCCAAGGCACAGGTAATTCAGTTCCAGATTTTAAACTTTCATACAGTTCGAACAATTTCCTATCAGTTTTAGTAGCTCTAGCTATGTCAGTTGCTGTAACAGGCATTAATTCAATTTGCGAAATATTTGTCACGTCTGCTTCAGTCCAGTACTCACAGTCCCTGTCAACTGCTAGTGGTAACCGTGAAAGTGCATAGGCATTGCCATGATTCTTAGTGTTTCGATACTTGATTGTATAACTGAATGCTTGGATAAAAAGTGCATAATGAACCATTCGTGTTGCTGATAGACATGGTAAACTACGATTAGGTGCGAAAATTTATACTAGGGGTTTATGATCGGTTACGAGATCAAAATATCGACCAAATAAATATTGATAAAATCTCTTCACTCCCCATACGATACTCAATGCTTCCTTGTCTATCTGCGAATAATTACATTCCGTTTTAGTCAATGACCTTGATGCAAACATTGCTGGTTTTTCTGAACCATCTGGCATAATGTGACTTAAAACTGCTCCTATTTCAACTGGTGATGCATCAGTTTGTAATACAAGAGGTAACTTAGGATCATAATGGCATAAAATTCGGTCTGAAGCAATTTCTTGTTTCAATGCCTTGAAAGCTTTTTCACACTCTGCAGTCCACAAAAATTTAGTACCCTTCTGCAGTAAATTATTGAGAGGAGCGACACGAGTAGATAAGTTGGATATAAATTTTCCGTAGTAATTGACTAAACCCAAAAAACTCTTCAAATCAGATACAGTTTTTGGAACTGGTACCTTCGTAATTGCATCGATTTTTTCTTGTGTTTTGTGTAGGCCGAATTTATGAATTGTATGACCACAATAATTCACAGATTTCTTTAAAAATTCACTTTTACGCTTATTTACTCTGAGACCATATTCTTCTAGTCTCTGTAGTACTAATTCTAACCTTTCAAAATGCTCTTGATCATTTCTTCCCGTTACGGTAATATCGTCTAAAAATACGTGTACCCCCGCGATGCCTGATAAAACTTGTTCAATGGCTCTCTGCCACACTGCCGGAGCTAAGGCTATACCATAATTCATTCTCTTGTAACGGAACAACCCTTTGTGAGTATTGATCGTCAATAAATGTCGGTCCTGCTCATCAACTAACATTTGAAGGTATGCCTCAGATAAGTCGATTTTAGTAAAGAACTCCCCTCCTGACAGTTCAGCAAAAATGTCCTCGATACGGGGTAAAGGATACTGCTCAAATTTTAGTCCCGGGTTGATAGTCACCTTATAATCACCACAGATTCGTAGGTTCCCATTCTGTTTGATAACAGGAACAATTGGTGTAGCCCAATCACTATATGTCACCGGTTCAATGATGTCTTCTGCAACTAATCTATTAAGTTCAGTTTCTATTCTTTCTTTTAAAGCAAATGGTACTGGTCGAGGTTTAAAAAATACCGGTTTGTAATTAGGTTTCATTTGAAGACGGCAACAAAACTTTTCCAGTTTCCCGATACCCGGAGAAAAGATTTTCTCATACTTTTGAAGCAAGATATTTAATTTATTGGTTCGAGAATTACAATTTTCAACCCGAACTGCTTTAATTGAGCTCCAGTCTAATTGGAAATTTCTCAACCATTCACGACCAAAAACTGCGTTTACTTTTGCATGTACCAAATAAATAATTTCTGTATTAATTTGATCTTTGTATTGAATTTGCACCACTGCTTGGCCAGCTGAGGTTATCATAGAATTATCGAAATTCCTAAGCAATAATTTGGTAGGCTTAATGGCTACATCCGGACAAAGTTTCTTGAATTCATTCACATTCATACAACTAATAGCAGCTCCAGTATCTAATTCAAATAAACATTTATTCCCTTCAACAAAAATTTTTAATAAAATCTTATCCCTTGCATGTCGTGGTGATTTAACGCTATTAACTGGTACAGTTTCAGAACAAGATTCTATTTATTTAACTGTTTCGTTTCGTTTTGAGCGGCAGACTTTTGCCAAATGCCCGTTCTTTAAGCAATTCCTACACTGAGTGTTCTTGTGCTTACATTCGTGAGCTAAATGTTGAGTACTATCACATCTGTAACATTTCCGAAATTTATCAAACTTCTTTGTAGGTTCAAATTTCTTAAATTTAGAAAAATCTTTTTTGCTAGTTTTATCTTGCGAACTTTGTAATTTTTTTATCGATACCATTTGATTCTGAATTTCACACACATCTCTCTGAGCAGATTCCATTGCGAATGCAATGCTCTTAGCTTTATCGTATGTTAACTTATCCTCTGCTAACAGCTTTTTCTGTATACTTTCGTTTTTGAGACCCATCACTAATTTATCACGAAGCATCATACTTAAATTGTTCCCAAAGTTACAGTGTATCGACAGTTTTTGTAATTCGCCACAATAATTTGCAATGAACTCACCTTCAAATTGCTGCCTCTTGTAGAAACGAAACCGTTCTCTCATCTCTAGTGGTTTAGGATTCAAATGTTCCAAAAATAATTTTACGATATCTTGATAAGTCAATGCTGAAGGAATGTTCGGAGTGGCCAGATTCTTTAACAATTTATACGTTGTTGCTCCCATAAGGCTTAAAATAGCAGAGACTTTTATTCTATCTTCGATCCCATTAACAACGAAGTAGATTCTAAACGTTCCACATAACTGGACCAGTCTTCCACAGACGCATCATAAGATTCAAAATTAATGTTCGAAGATCCCATCCTCGTCGCCAACTCTTTTGTCATGTATGTCAGGTAGGCTGAGAGACGATACGATTCGTTTTACATACACACAAAAAACATTTATTAGCGTTAAGATACACAGGCACGAACGAGCATAACAACAACTACAACGAACAAGTACAACACGAAAACTACGTCACACAGGTTCTCTCATCTGGCTGTTGCCAGATACATAACAGAACTGATCATCATTATTCCTTCTTTTGGTGTGGGTTTTTATTTCGTCTGTCTTGGGGGGATCAACAAGGTTTTTTCTTTTCAAATTTGGAATAACATCAAAATCCATTGGGGTTGCGTGCAGTGTACGGGACACTTTGGGACCATACATGAGCCAAGTACTGAGAGGAGTGTTGTGATTTCTTCATTTTCAGCTTGCAGAGCTTTAATCGTTTTAAGGGTGTCAGAGTATTCAGAAGTGTTTATTTGGTTATTTATCTCGGTATCTTGCATCTCGGTAAGTACACCACTAAGTGCTATAACTTTGTCATCATTTTCACTTAACTGCAGTTCCTTGTTTTGCAGTCGATTACAAATATCATTGACATTTGCAGTGTGCCGTGGGCAATTGGGGACGATACAGGGCTTGTACTTTATCATGAGTTCTTCATTTGTCAAAATGGATGCATTCGCTTCTCGGAGTGATTTCAAATCTTCCGATGTAATTTCCCTATCATCAGTATATTTATTAGCAATAATATTCTTAACTACCTTATCAAAGACATTCCTGGTTTCTAGATTATGTAATTTGTCGCAACTATCTTTAAGATCTCGGAGACATCTAGATACAGCATGATTGCTACTGGCGCTGGAACGGCTGCTACGAGAGCAATCAGAACGTCTGTCTCCTTCAATGGCTGGAGACGGAATGACAGAAAAATGTCTACTACTACTCTCAGCTTGAAACTATTGCCCTTATATAGTCCCAAGAGGCGGGGCTAGAAATGTCTTGACCAATCAGGGCGCATCTGGGCATATCTCGGTTCCTGATAGACGAATCGGGAAAATTCTCGATTTTTCGGGTACTTTAAATTTTGTCGCCAAAGTCGCCAAATTCGTCACCAAGTCGCAAAACGGTTGTCAAGTTTGTAGCCAAGCTCTGGGATCATTTCTAAGAGCAACCACAGCATCTAGTAAAGAATACTGCAAATCATTCTTTCCAGTAAAGGAACCAGTCATGCTCAGACGCAGCATCACAGGCACGTAACATTCGTAACAATATATATATAATAGCAAACAATAAATAGATTTCAAAAATTCTTCTGCTTTTTTTCTTTCAATACATTAGTTAGTTAAAAAACTTACTTTTTTTTTGTTTCAAATCACCTTTTTGTAAAATATTCTTTTAAAGAATATTTCAAATCATGTTGATTCTATTTACATAATCAATGCTGCTTTTATCTAGAAAAATGTCTTACGATGTCGGATAGATAATAATATTATACAAATATAGAAAATAAGATGTCTAAAGAGAACATTTTTACTTACAAATCTTGTATCTTAGATAGAACAGGAAATCTAATACATAGAGAATTGTATTTTTAGATTACGAAAAGACGTAAGTTTTAACTTCAAACTCAGATTTTAATGATACAACTATATAAATTAACAACAAAAAAAAACTAATGTAATTAGTCAGTAAAGGGATTGATTATTGCTTTCCACACAATTATCATTTCTTTTTAAATATTTTGTTTCTTTCGTAATGATATATTAGTTAAGAAATAAATTAGTTTGATTTTGCTTAATTTAATAGGAGTATTTTCAAAATAACAGAAATAAGGAAAATTTGTCATATTTGAATCACCTAAATAGTTTTTAATGAAAATTGATTGTAAAATAATTATAATAAAGGGAAAACAGTAAATTTTTTGTACTTTATTTGCCTTTAAAAATGGAATAAAGTTTCTGAGAAATGCTCTTTAATATAGAATGAAACATAGCCTATTAAAATCGCTACATAGATTCAGATAAAGAAAATGATTCCACAAATTAAAGCGCTAAGTTTTTAAAGCTCAATAATGGAAATTAGGTTTTTATTTTCAAGTTCATATCAGTATAGAGAATCTGAACTCAAGTTTGATATTTTATGAACTGTAGCATTACCTTTTTTATTCGTTTGTTCCTGAAGATATAAAAGCACACAGCCCTAATTCTTCTATTATTTGGATAAGAAAAGAATAAAGCAAAAAAAAAGTAATGATTAATATAAAAAGTAATAATTAATATTTCAATATATTGATTATTGCTTTTTTTTGCTTTAGTTTTTTCTAATTTCAAATAATGATAATGTTTATAACTGCTTCTTGAGAACTACAATAGACCTCTTCAAATTCAGAGAAAGATTTTAATTCCAATTTAAGCCCTTTTTAGAGGAACTTTAACACCCTCCACCTCCCCTCCAAAAAAGTATAACTTGGTTTTATCTATAAATAAATTATACTTTAATAAATACTAAACTGTGGTCGGTAAAATTTACTCTCAAAGGATATGTTTTGTTTCTTAATTTCAAGCGGTTTAAATTAAATTCTTACTTTGCTAAAACATATAGTATTTGTTAATTTTCATTACATTTTTTTTAAAAACTGAATGGTATTCTATTAATTCAAGTGCTTAAAAATTGTTCCTAATTGTAGTTCCTAATGAACACTTTCAAAACCTGTGCAGAATTACATTAATTTAATGATACTTGGGCATATGTGATTGAGTTCATAGTACATAAGGACCAGCTTTTTGAGTGAATCAAACATTCATAGACAAAGTTAATTCATTACTTATTTTAGCTATAATCCCAATAAAATTAACTGAATCTATCGTTACCATACAATCTACTTTTGTAGAAAATGAGACTAACTCAAGAACTTCTAAAAGCGGTAGCTGTAACATGCGAACAAAAAACTGCGAGTGTTGATGAATTGTCTTCATTTTTCCGAACGTGAAATTGTTTAAAATTCGTGTTTCTATCTAGATCAAAGCAACATTTGTTTCACCAAACAACAATTATCAGAAAGAAAAAAAAAAGAAGTTTGATTTTGCATTAGAAATGACCTATCTGTTTGATTTCAAACGTCGATCTTACATTCTGTATGAATGCCACTTATTAAAGTTGAAGTATTCCCAACATTATCAATTTTGAAATGTTGAGCACTGAACCACCTGTCCCTAATCCAACAAAAGGATCACCTGAAAAATATAGACAAAAGTAAATTTATTTCATCGCATATATGACACTTCATTCTCACTATTTCTCTCCGCTTGTTCCTACAATTTTTAATCACTGTATCACAAAGCCCATTAAAATGTTGGGAACTGAAAACGACATTGTATTTTTCTCAAACTAGAAAAGCATTACGATTGCTTGCAAAATAAATCGTCATCATAACCAAAAGTTTCTTTTCTTAATAAAACCATAGTGTAACTGTCAAACACGGAAAGTAAACAATGCTATGCGTGATTCTTAATTTTTTTTTTTTTGAAGTCATAATGATTGGATGATGTAAAAGTTGCATTCCGAAATAAACACTTTCTTCAACATTTGTGACCAGTATTTCGAAATTTAAAACGAAACATATCTCTGAAAATTTTCTTGACATAAACATGGAATTTTGTGCATATAGATAAAAATAAGAGAAAAATTGTACTAATTAACACTTGAAATTATGATGGATACATAAAAATTTAATTTTCGTACAATTGTCTACCTTATTTAATGAAATTTTGTAATTCGAAGTGTTTAGATACAATATTTAAAAAAATTATTTCTTAGGGCAACTTTTTGATGCTTTATTAGATAAAAAGTGTCTTCAGAAACCATGCTAACATAGCTGTAAAATTATTTTTATCTTAACGCCGAATATTTTAATATTTACTATTGTAATTTCAATTTTGATTACGATAAAGGTCCAATCAATATAAATCTATAGGTTTGCAAAACTTTTATTGGCGAAAAAAGAACGAATAAAATGTAAAGTAATATATTTTTAGCTTTCTTTCGTGTGGGGATTTAAGACAAATTGAAAATTAGTAATAAATCATTGACAGCGCTTTTAAGAAAATAGGCAGAAATTTGCTACTACATTTGAAAAATAATAAATGATGGTATATCACCAAGTTAAAATATACGAGATTCCAAGGAATGACGAGCTGGTTGTCTTTTTAAACAGTTTATTTGTAACAGCAAACTTAACAAGATTTAACAACGTACATATTCTAAATAAAGACATGTAAACAATTAATCCGAGTAAAAATATAATTGCTAATTATATTCCGAGACAAGGTATATTCGGTAAGCCATTCTAGAAGCTACCGTCATGAAAAACAAAACCATATTACACGCGCACACTCACAGAAGAGAACCGACACTTTTTACATGTATATACACATACGATACCACGTGGGTTTCGCGGTTAGCTCCGCCCATATATCATGTGATTAAATTCGTTTGCAACAACATTATCTGCGAATAAAACTTTAGATCCTAATACTGAATCTGTGAACTACACGTTTTAATGGAGAACTATAGATGCATTTACATGTCGATTGATGGTACGTACATTGGATAGTGTATAATTGTCTGACGGTAAATAAGGTAGAAAATGAGGTAATATATTTCAGATTTGAAGGAATATCAGTAATTATCAGCATTTTCTTATAGAAAATGTGTTTTTTCTCCCTGAGAATTAACCAGCATTTATTTTTTGAATTATTAATATGATTCCTATCTTATTTTAGACAAAGCGCTTAATATTTTGGAAATAAAAAAATAAATAAAATAAAATAAAAAACCAGCTTATTTAAATAATTTTAACATAAAAAATACATTAGCTCATTTCAATTAAAAATTTGGGGAATATGTATGCTTACAAGAATACATAAATACAAATTGAAAGAACTAAGCATTGTTGATATCTACTTAAATTTCTATTTCAAGCAGTTTCTATGTATTTTTTTCATTTTCTTAAAAAAAAGTTAAACCGTAAGAGATATAGGGATTAAAATCCTCATAAAACTAAAAATTAAACTTCACGTTATTAGATGAATTTGTATTACGCACATCAAAATTATTAATGCCTTCTGTGCGAGAAAGTTATTATTTTGTTCCTTTATAATAATTTTTTTAAATCAAATTTCTCACACTTCGTTTATTACTTTAAACTCTCATCTAAAACGAAATTAAGGGTAGAGAGCTTTTTTCTGACGGACTTCGTCTCGTTTTTAAGGACATAGAGTATCATTATTACTCTGGGATTGATTACCATTTGGCGTTCATTGTAAAATGGCCAAATCTTGCATGCATAGATAACGGTTACAATGTGACAACCCGGATCGTGAAAGGTATCTTTTAATGACATGGGGGGTTAATTATGGAGAGCATATTCCACTCAGCCCTCAGCTTCCCATCCTTTTTTCTATAGATCATCGTTTTTCCTTCCCGAAGGATAAAGAAAGATATACACTGATTGAAAAAAAAAAATCCCAACACTAGGAAGGAGCTATGCTAGATAAACGAAATTTGGTAGGCATGTTTGTACATCTGAAAGATGACATCAATTCAAATTTCGAGCTACGCGCGTAAGTGTGGCGCTAGTAGCGACACTATGAACATGCAAAGGAGGTTTGCTTTAAATAAGCGCTGTAAGGTTCGTGATCGTTATTTACAGTTGAGATTTGACGTAGTGGGTTAATGTTAGTCAAGGATGCCTCTGAGAAGACGAAGAAGCTATTATCAACAGCTCACTGAATTTGAACGAGGTCGTGTTGTAGGGCTACGAGAAGGTGGGTTTTCTTTCCTTGATATTGCTGAAAGACTTGACATGAATGTATCCACTGTGCATGACTATCGGCGGTAGTGGTCAAGGGAAGGTACTGCCTCAAGAAGACCAGGTTCCTGGCGGCCACGTGGTACCACTGAGAGGGAAGACCATCGTATTCGGCGTATGGCTGTGGCTAATCGTACTGCGTCTGCAGCTGAAATTCGAGCTGCAGTTGGCACCACAGTAACACAACGAACTGTTACAAATCGGTTACTTCAAGGACAGCTCCGAGCCAGACGCCCTGTACAGTGCATTCCACTGACTCCACACCACTTCCGTTTGTGTGGTGTCAAGCTAAAGCTCATTGGAGGACGGAGTGGAGATCTGTTGTGTTTTCTGATGAAAGCCGGTTCTGCCTTGGTCGCAGTGATAGCCGTTTGTTGGTTAGAAGGAGGCCAGGTGAACGTCTGATAGTGACCTGTCTGCGGCCTAGACTCACAGGGCCTACTCCTGGAGTTATGGTTTGGGGAGCAATTTCGTATGACATCAGGAGCACTCTCGTGGTTATCCCACGCACCCTGATTGCAAATTTGTACGTCAGTCTAGTGATACAACCTGTTGTGCTGCCATTCATGAACAGCATTCAAGGGGGTGTTTTCCAACAGGAAAACGCTCGCCCTCATACCGCTGTTGTAACCCAACATGCTCTACAGAGTGTCGACATGTTGCCTTGGCCTGCTAGATCACCAGATCTTTCTCCAATCGAGCACGTATGGGACATCATTGGACGACAACTCCAGCGTCATCCACAACCAGCATTAACCGTCCCTGCATTGACCACCCAAGTGCAACAGGCATGGAACTCCATCCCACAAACTGATATCCGACACCTGTACGACACAATGCATGCACGTTTTCATACTTGTATTCAAAATTCTGGCGGTTACACCGGTTACTAATGTACCAACGTTTCACATTTGAAATGGCTCTTCTCGCCAATAGCTCGACCTGTGATCTTGAAACTTTTATCAATTAAATATGTTACCTAGACAAATGTATTCCTAAAATTTCATTACTGTACGATAAATTTTTCTTGGTGTTGCGATTTTTTTTCCATCAGTGTAATTACAGGGAATAAAAATGTCAGGCACCGGGTCAGCTTTCTTTGGATGCAGATCAGCTTGGTTTAGACTTAAGTGCCGTGTGTCAGGACGAGAACTGTAGTGGCTCTGAAGTGTAATCAATCAATGTCGTTCATTATTTGGTGTGAAAATAGTAGAAAAAATATGATGAGATTTTAACGTGAGGTTACAATGATCACATTTTTTTTAATATCCCCACCCCTTTGAAAATTATTTGTAGGACGAATATCAACAAAGTTTAATTTTTGTATGAATAAAGAAATTTACTGCTTCTGGTATTTACAATTTCAAAAACGAATTTACAAGAATAAAAGATATTCAAAACATTTATTCTTTAGGGTTTGACGGTTTTATTTTCAAAAATTTTAATTAGAAATTTCATCAAAAAATAATAACATAATTTATTTTTGCTTTACCATGAAAACATATTATTGTATCAAAAAATATTTTTACGTCTTGTTAAGGTTTAAAAAGATTGCTTGAAATCTAATTTCGTTTGAGTGAACATTTTTTTTTTTTTTGGTTAAATAATTTTTAGAAGTTTAATTTTAAAATAAATTTGTAACAATGATTTTTTAATAAAATTCGAAATAATGTCATTTCTTATTGAATTGTTGAATCACGTTCAAAGTGTTAATGCTATGATTTTAAAAAAAGCTTTTCTAAAATAAATGAATTCAACATTTTCAAATAAAGTTCAAAACTTTAAAGCAAATCATTGTTTAAGGTTCTTCACTTGATAGGTGTCGTGAAAATTGAAGGTAGTGCAGAATTTAAGTCTTTCGCTAGCTTCAAATGTTGTTATTTAAAAAAATGCATTTACTATCATTCTTTTTAATTATTATTTTCATTTTACTTGTAACTGCAAAACTGTTTATAAATTTGCGAAACATTTGAAAAAAAAAGCCCTTTACTAAACATGAGAAATAAGAAGTGATAAACAATTTTTATTATTTTCTATTAAATTTCTGTTATTATTTCTATTGCTTCTATTATTTTATTATTAATTTCTATTTAAAAAATTTGATCTGATAAATTCATTTTGAACATTGCATTTTTCCATCGTCAATTTCTGGCAATTGCAAGTCTTATGATGATAACCTTCCTGATATGCTTTAGCTCTTAGTTTTATAAAAAGGCAAATAAAATATTCTAAACTGCTAAATATGGAGATATAGAGCAGAAGGAAAATTTAAAAGAGTTTAAAAAACTATTATTGCAACGCCTATAAATCTGTTATGAAATTAGGAGAAATTTTTGCGATATGTTAAATTTTTATAAATATGTTGACTATTAACGAAAATTAATGATCCAAAACATTGCGAAATAAGTAAACTAATTAGCTTTATTACTTACCTTTTTTCGCTACATTCCCCACCTTATTATGGCATTATATTAATTAATTTCTTGGACCTTTTTAGAAAATATACTATTTGCTGCTTATTTGTTAGTTTCAGTTTTATTTGTTAGTTTCATTAAATGAAGATATAATTATTGAAGAATTTAAATGAAGATATAATTGATAAACATAACTGGCTGGAATTTTAATATTACCGAAAATTATTTTTTCAATGGTATTAATTTTTACAAACAAGTTAAGGGTATTCAAATGGGTACAGCTTTCTCAAGTGCTTTAGCCAACATTTTCCTACATTATTACGAGAAAAAATAATTAATAATTACTTAATAAACGAATGGAGATTTATTGAAGATTTAATTTTGATTAACTTAGATAATACCAATATTGTTACTAACTGCTATTCTAAAGAATTAATTTTAACAGAAACAAATAAAAATCATCTTGAAGCTACTTATCAGGATTCGGGGATCGAAATTGCTAATGATAAAACAATAGTCGGTATTTATGATAAAAGAGACGAATTCAAATTTAATATAATTAAACTCTGTAATTATCACTCTAATCTTAAATCTAAAATTTTCAAAAATTTAATTTTCTCATAATTTAATAAAATTAAAACAATTTGTAGTAACAAAATTTCATTTATAAAAGCAAAAAATAGTTTTATTAAAAATTTAAATAATAATGATTTTTCCAAAAACTACTGCAATATCAATGTTTTAATAAAAAAAAGAAATGATGAAATAGATGGCGCTCATAAACTACATTTATCTTTATTTACACTGTAGGATAATTAGAAAGGTAGATCGATTGTTTTTCCTGTGGCGGGTAAGTTCTTTCTCTTTTTTTTTTTTTTTTTTCTTTAATTTAATTGATTTGCTCGTTTTAATTTTGGTTGAATATTCTTATGTAGTTTTACTTTTTATACATATTTTTGTTTCATTTGGTGATGTTTTTTTAATGTTTTGCTTTGTTTTTGTCTTTTGATGATTAAATTGGTATGTCTCTTTTGCCGTAATTTTCAGGGGATTTTCGGGTCACGAGTGTCAATGCTTTTGACCATTGTCCACCGATGCCTCACAAAAAAATCCCCTTATTTTGAATCCTTGCCTTGAAATTGCCCTTGATGAAGCTTTCAGATCGGATACTTTTTCTATTGGTTATAGTTTTGATTCTGTTGTGTTCCTTTTTGCTTGGCTTATTTTGTTAATTATTTATATATATATATATATATACACACACATTGAAGTGACAAAAGTCATGGGATAGCAATATGCAAATATACAGATGGCAGTAGTATCGCAACGAAAAAGTATAAATGAGCAGTTCGTTTTCCAGAGCTTTCATTTGTGTTCAAGTTATTCATGTGAACAGGTTTTTCGTGATTTATGGCGGCACGATGAGAATTAACAGACTTTGAACGTGGAATGTTAGTTGGAGCTAGACGCATGGGTCATTCCATTGCGGGTATCGTTAGTGAATTCAACATTCCGAGATCCACACTATCAAGAGTGTGCCGAGAGTAGGAAATTTCAGGCATCACATCCCATCATGGACAGCGCAGTGGGTGACCACCTGCACTTAACGACCGAGACCGCCGACGTCTGTGTAGAATGGTCAATGTTAATAGACACGCAACACTTCGTCAAATAACTGCAGGAATCAATGTGGGACGTACGAGGGACGTGTCCGATAGGACTGTGCGGCGAAATTTGTCTTCCTTGGGCTATGACAGCAGAAGACCAACTCGAGTGCCTTTACTGACAGCACGACATCGCCTGCAGCGACTCTCCTGGGCTCGTGAGCATATCGACTGGTCCCTAGACCAGTGGAAAACCGTGGCGTGGTCAGATGAGTCACAGTTTCAGTTGTTACGAGCTGATGGTAGAGTTCGAGTGTGGCGTAGACCCCACGAAGCCAAACTGTCAGCAAGGCACTATTCAAGCTGGTGGGGGCTGCATAATGGTGTGGGCTGTTTTTACATAGCATGGACTCGGTTCTCTGGTGCAACTGAACCGATCATTGACTGGAAATGGTTATATTCAGCTCCTTGCAGATCACTTGCAGCCATTCATGGACCTCACGTACACACACAACGATGGGATTTTTATGGATGACAATGCGCCATGTCACCGGGCCAGAACTGTTCGCGATTGGTTTGAAGAACATTCCGGACAATTCCAGCGCATGATCTGGCCACCTAGATCGCCCGATATGAATCCCATCGAGCATTTATGGGACATCATCGAAAGGTCCGTTCGTGCCCAAACTCCTGCACCATCCACACTTTCACAATTATGGACGTCTATACAGACAGCATGGCTCAATATTCCTGCAGAGGACTTCCAACGACTTGTGGACTCCATGACACGTCCAGTTGTTGCACTTCGCCGGGCAAAAGGAGGACCGACATGATATTAACAGTCATCCCATGACTTTTGTCACTTCAGTGTATATATATAATCATAAAAATATACAATGAAAAGATTTTAAAAATGCAACTTGTTTCTGCTGACTCTATGAGCATTTTAGGCACTTTGTCTTCATGTATCTTGAGTATTTCAACTTAATTTCTAAAACGAAACACACAAAAATATCATTATAATGAATAAAGGAAGATTAAAGATTATACAGATATAACAGGAATAGGGATAATATAAGCATATACAGATACTTGAATTGAAAGGAAGAGAAAATATTAAATGTAATAAAAATTAATTTGAAAATAATACGAGGAATAATTATTTAATACAATTTGAGGAATAGAACGCGATCTAAACTACAACCCTAAGTGTTTAAAATGTACTGAAAAACTTATCGATATTAAAAAATAACATATTTGAACAATATAATTATTACAATAGGGAATATTTTATTAAAGAAACATTTACTTGCGTGAAATTAATTTAGTAATTAACTTATAACTAAACTTTTATTATTTATTTTCATTTATATATATTCTTAATAATATTATTCTATGGAACTTAATACCAAAGCGGAAGCACAAAACTGCATTACAGGAAGGCCAAAAAATAACTTAAGAACTATTTGTTTAAGCGGATGCATACGAACTGATAACCGCATTACAGCGAGAACCAAAAAAAATTAGATTTTATTTGCCAAAGCAGATGTCAAAGAACCGCTTAACACCCTACACATCGGCGATTCATATCACAATCACTGGAGAAACAAATGGTAACCGACGTCTGTGAGCTATCGCTCCCTTGGCGACCATCCAGAGTCCCTAGTTATTTGATAGCGAGGCAAAAAGTGGCAGAAATATCCAAACTACTTTTTACCTCAAAGAAAGAGGAATTTGATAAAAACGGGGCGCCATAAAAACATTGATAAGGATGGAATTTGCTAATTATTGTTTACAAAGTAGTTGGCGTCAATCACGGCGTTCTTGACACACTACGTCACTATCGAAGTCCCACATGATTGGTTAAATTTCGTTTGCAGACAATATTTCCGTCAGCATTTTTAGACTTGTTAAAAAAGTTGTCGATCGTCGAAAAACTTTCTTAACTAGTTCCTGAGGGTAGAAACGGAATGCTGACGATATTTCGCCGTGATAAAGCCTTTACGAGAAAAGTAATTTGTTGCTTGTTTCAATTCACATGCATTGAAATGTGAAGTGAAATGAAATGAAATCATGTTTCATTATTTACAAACAGAAACCTAATTTTTGCGCGTAATTTGGATATATAGACAATATTTGCATTGATTCTGAATCTTTTTTTTATTGGGATTTTATTTTTTGGAACTATACTCAGTCATTTCTTCCTAAAGGAACGCTTTGTTTGTGAATAGTTGTAGGTGTAACATTTATTTGAGTAGAGTATTTTATTCTTTACTCTTGATACATTGCAACTTGTCCCCCATTTCTTTTGTTGATCCCGGATGTTTCTGACAAATCAGCTTCTCAAAAATATGTCCAAGTTAACTAAATTCAATCTTTTAGTTATTGGTGGTGGCTCCGGAGGTATTGCATGCGCTCGTAAAGCCGCTGAACTAGGTGCAAAAGTTGCTCTCATCGAAAGCAATGATATTGGTGGGACATGTGTAAGTATAGGGAGATTACCTATCATATGTTAATGCATAATGATGTCAAACATATGATTCTTGTATGACATATGATAGCATTTATTAAAGTAAATTAAAGTTCAGATTAGCTATTACAATCTCGCTCTCCTACTGTATCTAGTTTGATGCTCCAATCCCCCCTCCCACATATTTACACATTTTAATTGTTATTATTGTGACTTATTTGTTCCGATAACCGTGTCGTCACATTGAGCTCAGCTGAATTATGTTAGAAAAGATTAGCTAAATTTCATTTTTCCAAAGATATCATTATTTAAAGAAATATTCAGAATTATTTTATAATGAAGTATATAGACTCTGTTTTATGGTTTATTAATATCATGCATTAAGTGTTTGCATGAATCACCTAATTAAGTTATTGCAATTAAAAAACAAGAATAACAAATTTCGAAGTTGCATTTTCCAAAATAAGGTTTTCAGGATTGACTCTTGATAAAAATTATGTATGTTCTTAGACATATGACAGTAAATATTATGTAATAATTGCAAGATTAAAAAATACAATATTGTCAGAAGATTGTTATTTTTTAAATGCAATAAATTGACTAACGTTGTAACCGTACTGTATTTGTAAGTTTAATAAATAATTCGTAAGTTTTATCAAATACTATTTAGCAGAGTTTATTGAAAATTTGGTATAGTTTTCTTTAATTTCACCAAAATATTGAAATTGTCATTTTTTTCATACAGCAATTCCGAGTTCCAAAACAATGCTGAATTTAATCTTTGAAGATTTCCTATTGTATGAAAAGTCATCTCGACTTGAATACTTTAAATGCAAATCTGAAATTTGTAATTGCATTAAATGATTTTTATTTTGACCAGTTTTTAAAAAGCTGCAGTGAGTGATCTTTATTTGATTGAAAATCACTCTATTAATCAATTTTTTAAAATTATAATTTACCTTAACTGAAAATTCTATTTCATCTAAGGGGGAAAAAACTTAAACAGCAAAGAATGACAGAATTAGTAATAGAAAGTCTAAATTATTTTTCAATTTATAAAAATCAGAATTATCTTAATATAACTCAATAATCAAACTCTATGAAAATTTAATTAAATTCTGAAGATATTTGAAAATCAAAAAATACATTTTTCATTTCTTCTTATTAATTTTTTAAAATTTATTTAACAAAACTGTTTTAATTAAAATGACAATTTGAAATTGAATATTGAGGTATAAGAATGAGTAGAACTGTATAAATAATTCACTACTACTATTGCTCTCTTATAGCCCTTCTCCTGTGATCATTGTCGATGAGTGAACTTGAAGGAAAAATTGATTAAATCCATAGTTAATATTTGCTATTTAAACTATTTTTTATTTTAGAGTATTATTATTGAAAATGTATAGAATTACCGGGCAGTCATAAGACTAAGTTGTAATTTCCTTGTGTTCAAATAATAAAATAAAATGTTTATTTAAAGTGTTGTCTATAAATATTTTGCAGATTCATTAGTAATCATGTGATTACAGTCTGTAAAAAGATACATTGACAAAAACAAAGAATATAAACTTAATTAAATAATATATAGTTTGTTTGTTTGAAACTTTGTTCTAAATTAACCTGATAAATTTATGCCCTACATATTTAAAAATGTGGAAAATGGAACCAACAAAAGTGCAAAATGTTATCAGCTTTTATAGACATCATGTGAGTATTTGTGATGATAAAAGAAATTTATTTCTCTTCGGGTCCACATTGAGAGATTACATTTTTAATGAAATTAAAACTTGAAGTTTGTAATTCTTGAATTACATGTGCTGAAAGTTTCTAACTGCAACAATATCCAATACAAGTTTCTTATTAATGAATTTTAAATTCTGTCTGCAATTTTCAAAGTTGTTTCTATTATTATTATTATACATTTTTTTCAGGTGAATGTTGGATGTGTTCCAAAGAAAATTAGTTTTAATTGTGCTTATCAAGCAGAATGTTTAAAATATATGTCAGATTATGGATTTTCTGTTGAATTGAAATCTGTTGACTTCAGGTAATGCATTTAAAATTAATAGAATATTATTATGTACTACTACCTTTAAATATTTTATCAAAAAAAGTAAATCAACTGTACATTATTTGTCATATATCTGTAACCATCTAATAACCATATTATCTTCAAACATTTAAATATATATATTTTTTAATCTTTAATTAGGAATGGGAAAAATAAAATGAGAAGCAATTCTGTTAATTTATTGTTTAAAATTTTGAAAAATTTAGCATCTGACAGTGAATGAATTGTTTTTGATTATTAAAAAATGAAAAAAGAAAGCAAATTGTGTTTGATACTCAGACGTTTGATTTCTTTATACTAGTATTGATTGCTTCAAAGTTTGAAAACTGCCATTATACTCATCATTTCTAATAAAAGCAAGATGGTAAACATATTTTTTCAGTTAAATTAAACTAAATCAATTACTAGACCGAGATTCCACTGTAATAGAATTTAAATTTCAGAATATTGTTTATTTATAAAACAGTCATAAATATTATTTGTTGAATTAGACTAATTAGTAATGTGAATAATTAGATTTTGTTGGTGTTTTAACATGTTGAAAATATTAATGTTATATAAATTTTACATTTATTGAAAATTTTCATCATGGAGAAAATATATTTTGATTTTATTGTAGTGGAAGATTTGTTGTAAATTAGCTTATAACCATCTCTACTGGGACCTTAATCATAGTGCTAAACATTTTTAATTATTTAATTTACCTGCATTTCTACATTTTTAATGCATAAAAGTAGATTAATGAATAATGAAATTATGTTAATAGCTTGGTTTATATGGAATGAAATAATTTTTTTTAAAAACTCTTAAAATTTGAGTGAAAACTTTATTTTTCAAATTAGTTTATGTCTATGTGAAGTTTCTAAAATACTATATTAAACTATATTTTACTATATTTTTAAATGTTCAGTGGCATGCTATGTAACAAAGTATTTAATGTTATGGAATCTCCATGTCGGCAAAACAGGTTTTCTTGTTGTTTTTTCAGGTCTTTTAAAAAGAAAAGAGATGCCTATATCCGTAAACTCAATGATATATACCTTTCTAATTTAAAGAAGGTATGCTTTTGAAAATATTTGGCATTAATAAAATTTCAGTTATCATCTTTGATTTAAAATACTTGAATCCAAACTTGCTACCATTTGCTATATTCTAGAGTGGTGTTGAACTCATTAATGGATTTGGCAAATTTGTATCAAATACTGCTGTTGAAGTAAATGGTGAAGAATATTCTGCTGATCATATTGTTATTGCAACTGGGGGCTATCCATTAATACCTAATGTTCCTGGTAAATATTTTTTAATATTTGTATCACATGATAATCTAAAAAAGACTGCAAGTGGGAACATTTTAATAAAAAATACATTTCTGAACTCAGTTTTAATTAATTTTCATGTCTGTATGTTTTATTCTATAAAATATTTAAAACAATTTTTGATATAGTAAACTATTGCACTTCAAAC
>JAPMOQ010005939.1:7473-93342 GCA_026543055.1 Argiope trifasciata
CCCCCCCCCAACCTGTGTATGCTCCCATTTACCCTTCTTAACATATAGTAAACATTACCGATTGGGATGGGAAGCAATACGATCCGACCACATTGTTTACTAAATGGCTCATAGAATGATTTGTAAACGTGATCACTAGCATGGAAAGCCGCAAACATGTCATTCTTTTTTTTATTATTAATGTCTTTTACCCCGTTATAGATTCCTTAATGGCATTTCCATCTGATGCAGTGTTTTAATTAACTATTTTTTATCCTCAGTGCCTCCTAAAAAATAGGTAAATCGTATCAACCGTTAGGCTTAATAATTTTCATTCGTTGTGATTTTTCTTCATTATTTTTTATTATACCTACAAAAAAAATTAACTGGAGGTCTCAGGATTAAATGTTTATTGATTTTAAATAGAAAATAGTGAGACAAGTCATAATTGCAGGAACAAAAGCCGTTGAAACTGATTTTCAGAATAAAATAGTTATAACAATAAAAAGAAGCTATTTATGTAAGCAGTTATCAAGCAAGGTGGTTATGATTGAAATTCCACTTTGAAATGGTCCTGAAAACAAAACTACTGGATCAAATGGTATCAAACTTGATGATAGTTTAAAGGACGTCATGCAAAGTTAATTTCCTATTTAAAAAAAATTGAACTTGCCACCAGGGAGTGTAATGGTGCTGTATGCAATATTATTAAGCAAAATATGTTTAACCATTTCTGAAACGTTTTACAAAGCATGTTCGGTGTGCCATCCTCCATTTTTCGAAAGCAAGTTAAATTGCATTTGCATTCTCAATAGTAGCTCTTAGCTTATCAGGAGGAATGTTGCGCACATGTCGGGGTACAGCATCTTTCAGTTCTGCTAAATTGCTAAGATTATCCCCAATAACCATGCTTTTCAGATAAATACACTTTATAACACGTTTCAGAAACGATTAAACATTTTTTTTTTAAGTTTCTTCATGTCGTATTCTGCTTAACAATATTGCATACAACTTGTAGTGAGTTTTTGATTTTTTTTTTTTTTTTTGTAAAAAAAAAAGAACCTTTCATGATTTTCTTTAAACTATTGCCGAATTTAATACCATTGTTCAGTAGTTTTCCTTTTATGACCGTTTCAAAGTGGAATTTTAATCATAACCACCTTGTACATTATTCAGTATGATTTCGATTTGTAAACAATTTTCTTTTCTAAAGCCTATAATCTCAAAAATAGAGAAAGAATTTTTTTGGAGTCTTGAAATTTTGAGGACGAAATTATATGCTAAGCACAATGAAACGTTGATCATTCATGCTATAAATGGATCTTTGTATTCTTCTAGATCAAAGTCCACCATTCTAATTTCTTTTTAATCAGTTTTTAATCTATTTTAATAATAAGTTACTAAATTTTTAAAACCCTGATGCGAATGTCCCATTCTTCAAAATATTTTTAAGTGAATATAATAACAATTTAACTGCTGAGATAAAATACATAAATTCATAAATACATTAATTATAAATTGTTACAAAAAATAAATTTATTCCACTTTTATATGCCAGATTTCATAAAAATTAATCTATTTTATTTATGCAAGTTAAAAAGAAACTATAAACTCATTGCATAATATAATGTAATTTAACATGAACTTTTTAATATTTTTTTTAATATTTTATTAAACTTTTAATATTTTTTCTTCTAGAAAATTTTCTATAGTTTGATTCTTGCCTCCAAAATCAATTCCTCTGATAAATTTCAGGATTTATCTGTTGAAAAAAATCGCACCTGTAGTTAAATAATGCGGTCACAAATATTATTCTTAAAATATAATTCATTAATGAATATACTATATTTTGATTATACTTTGTATAATAATCAGATAAATGAAATAATTCTATAAATGAATGGACTATATCATTATTCTTTACTTTAGCCTTCGTCTAGGATGTTCAAGTAAAACTTCCTCAGGTAGGACGTAACGGTCTTCAAGCCATAATGTATAAGAACGTAACCGTTCTTATATATTTTTAAACTTTTAAAATTTTAAACGCTTTGTAAATGTTTACTTGCTTAAGTTCTTATTTTTATTTGTGCTTGGAAGACGGCGAAAGGATTGATACACTTTTCAGAAATATTTAAGTAAAGAAAACATTTCATTAGTATATAACAAGGTTGCAAATGCATGCAAGAAAAAAAATACAAACCAAATTAGAAACTAATTGAAACATCATTTACACATTTCATGAAGCATAATAAATGTAAACACTAAAAAAATCATGTATTTATATGCATATCAACTGCATTTCATCGCATTGTTTATATATTATATGCATAAGAAATTCACTTAATGCTTCTCTACTGTTACAATAGTTACAGTTGTGAGATCAAAATTAAACGCTTAAAATTATAAGATTGTTTTCATTGTTTTGTTGATACAGAGTCATTAACATTCAATATAGGACTATTAAATGCATTTAAAGATAATTTCTTTTGATTATTACCATTTTAGATGAAAATGATAAAAATATAAAAACTTGATGCAGTATACACCAAAGTATCGATTCATGACTATCAGGTCTAATTTCCTTTTATCGTCATTAAATGAGGAGGACAATTCCTTGCATTGATTGAAAATTATAAGTTGCGACTTTCATCATAGAGTTACCTTTTCATGTCTGTGTATCCATTTATCATTGAAAAATAAAATCAATTTGCATCAATTTTCTTACGATTTACCTTATTGTTTTATTTACTTTTCCTGCATTTAAGTTAGACATTCCAGAATTTATGCTGAAATGTAAATACTTTATGGCCTTTAACTTACTTTTTCTTTAATAAATTCTTGAAACGTGCAATGCAGTATATAAACATAGATAAACTACTAGTGCATAGTCTTTTATTTTAAACCACAGCTTACCAGAAACTGCTTCCATGATTCACAGAGCCTCGGTCGTATTCATATTCTATTTGGATTAAGATAAATGGTGACCTTAGAACTCCATTTATTGTATTCCGGCTTATCTAGCTTTTTTATTATCTGACCTACTCTTCCGCCACATTAAACAGGATTACTCGCAAGATTACTGTGTCTTCAATTTTTAAAAGCAAAACGTCAGGTCATTATCTTATTCTGATATCTACATAATTTTAAATTAAGTGAACTGTATTTGGCAAATAAAATTATTTTCAAGTTTCAAATTTATAAATCTTAATTATTCACTATTAATCACATTCCATATTTGCATCCATTATGTTGCTCTCATTCTAAGTATTGCCTATTTGGAATATTCAATGAATTTCTTAAATTTAGTTTAGTTTCGTTATATTAACGTCCCATTTTAAAGCAACGCTAGGGCTATTTTGGATAAAAACCTTGCGATTTTGAACCACTGTCAGATGGCAAGGATGACAACTGAGATGGCAGCCCTTCTTCGAATTTCCAAACCACACCAAAGGGAAGGCGTACGGGCCATATTAATTTAATATTTTTGGTGTTGCATGGCATCTCAATTGATCAACCGCTAAGGAAGTGAATAATAAAGCTCATCCATACAATTTGTCTTCTTGTGTTTATACGACGGTTCTTCAACAGAATCGAGTCTCAAATATGAACCCCTTTGGTTGAAAAGCGGAGATTTTACCATCCGGCCACCTCGGACTATGAATTTTTTAACATAGGTAGAATAAACTTGTTTAGTAAGAAAGTGATGCATCAATGCGTTTTATAACAAACAAAACAAGAGATGTTTTCGTAAGCTCCTTTGTGTTCCATTCCATAACATAAGGCTGCTTTTGATTAAAAAAATTATAAATAGTAGTTTATTATGAAATATAATATTTTCACAAAAAGACAAATTATATAGATGGAACTTTAAAAACATTATCCATACTTTTAATATCGTAAATCGCTTCTTTTTAGCTTAAAAATGTAAATAAATAGAAATGGCACTAGATTAGTTAAAACGTTACGACTTAGAAACTTTTTTTCAATATATATATATATATAATCTGGTGAATCTTAAACGATAAAAGTAACTTTTTTTGTTATTAATAATAAATTACCGAGAAGTGCAAATATGTTTTTATTTTTACACATAATAAATGGTTCAATTTAGAGTAAAAATAAAGAAAATTCAACAAAAAACTTCTAAACTGAAAATTTTTAGAAGCATTTTAAACAAACATTCGCTGATTTTTGCCTCAAAAAATTTAGAGTACATTAATGAATTTTTTGTAATATCTCGCACATAAAGAAAGTTCCAGTATTTAGTTGCACATTTTGGACTTTTATAATGACCTCTAAACGTCGTGGACCAATTTTACAAATTTTGGATGGCATCTGAAGATACTTTACCCCATTTTTCTTACAACACTTGCTTTAAGTTAGTTTTGTTTATTATTTTCAGTTTTTAAACCGCTTTTTCTAGTATTTACCACGAACATTCAACGGCATTGATATCATGGGAATATGGTAGTGTGTGTAACTGCTGTTTACAATGAAAAAGGCACCATATTTTGACGTTATGTGCATTCTGTTTGGAATCTTTGTTCAAATGAAAAAAGAAATTTCCATCTAAACTCAAATTTTTAACACTTTCACTTAGACTGCTGCTACCATAAGGTTCATCCAATTTGCTGCAGAGGCTTTTCAAAACATAGACAGAAGTATAAGTGTTGAAAGTGTGCGAAATGCCATTAGACAAGCTGGATATAAAAGTCGCATTGTTAGAAAGAAACAATTTATCAACCTGTAAATTCAGAAAAAGCATTTGAAGTTTGCAAAAACTCATCTATTGAAGACTAATAACTTTTGGAAGAAAGTTATATTTAGTGATGAAAGAAAACTTGACATTTTTGGAAGTGACAGCCGTCACCAGAATGAAGAAAACCTAATACTGTTTTCAGTTCAAAAAATTCTCTACACATAAACATGTTAGTGACTCAATCATAATTTGAGGTTGCTTGGCTTCATCCAAGTTTGGAAATTTAATTCTTATTGATGGTATTATAAACCATATGGTATACATGGATATACTTCGCAGCAATCTCAATAAAACTGTTAAAATTTGGTTTTAAATTTTTTTTTACACACTACCACAGTACCCCGACATCAATGCCGTTGAATGTTCTGGGGTCATATTTGAAAAAGTGGTTCAAAAACTCAAAATAAGAAAGAAACCCCTTTAAAGCAAATGTTGCAAGAAAAATGGGGTAAAGTATCTACTTTACTCCATTCACTATTACTCCAATTTACTAGCCTCTGCAGCAAATTGGATAAACTTTATGGTCACAGCAGTCTAAATGAAAATGTCAAAAATTTGAATTTAGAGGGAAATTTCTTTTTTCATTCAAACAAAGATAACAACAGAATGCACATAGCGTCAAAATATGGTGTCTTTTTCATTGTAAACAGCAATTATACACACTACCACAATCCCCCGATATCAATGCCGTTGAATGTTCGTGGGCCATACTCGAAAAAGTAGTTCAAAAACTGTAAATAATAAAAAAAGGCATTTAAAGTAAGTGTTGCAAGAAAAATGGGGTAAAGTATCTTCAGATGCCATCCAAAATTTGTAAAATTAGTCCACGACGTTTAGAGGTCATTATAAAAGTCCAAAACGTGCAACTAAATACTGACACTTTCTTTATATGCGAGATACTACAAAGATTTCATTGGTATACTCTCAATTTTTGAAGCAAAAATCAGAGTATGTTTATTTAAAATTCTTCTAAAATTTTGCAGTTTATAAGTTCGTTGTTGATTTTTCTATATTTTTACTCTAAATTAATTATTATATGCAATAATAAAAACATATTTGGATTCTCGGTAATGTATTATTCATATTGAAAGTCGGATTTATCAAGTCAAAGTAAGATGTATTCTAAATTTTTTTAGTCACTGTATGTAATACAGTAACACGGGCTCATTCTATCTGATCCAATCATACTTTATAATATGTTTCATACATCACGTTTCCTTATGATAAAATAAAATATTTACAAAAGAAATAATTTTAATTTTAATAAATATATGCTTACTTATATATCAATCCATTTGAAATTAGATGTAATATTCAAATCGCTGCATTCTCTAATATGTATTACGTAACGATGAATACCTGAATCATAACTAAAGTGAAAGAAACCACAGGTGTTCAATCAGGATTTCAGCAAGCATTTTATCCAGAAGCTTGACCATATTGCAAGAAATTCCAAGATGATTATTAAGAAATTATTCTTATGCGACTTTCATACAAATAGGAAGTATTTGCTTCAACCACTGAAAATATATATTGCTCTTTTAGTCAGCCTCTCACCAATGGAATCCTTAAATTAGATTAAATCGAACATCCACTAAGAACAATTCTACGCTCCTTAACAGCATGCCTTTCTCACGTTCATTCTCCATTGATTTCCTGAGCTTTTTCCAACGCTCTTCTGCTGTAATCACTATTATTAGCATAATAGTTGGAATCGACATCAGGGCATCGCCCAAAAGCAAAGGGTGCCCTCGGCCCTGGTGCTTTCATTTATTTAATGCATCTGACATAAGCGACCTTCGTTGTTGCTTCCATTTTTTTCCCCTTCAGGTCTTCTTAATTATCCCGATTGATCAATAACAGATGACGGCTCTTTTCATCTGGGAGAACAGATAATGCCAAAATGCGTTCTTTCGTCGATGATGTAGCTTCAAAAGCGCTGTGATTAATGTAACTGGGGGGTTTTTTAGTGTCTTCTTTTTTGGCACTTGTGTTGCTACTTCAACGATACACTAATGGTCTTTATTTACCTGTTTGATAGCAGCGGTATAGTACATATTTGCTGTTAGAAGAAGTATATTTCGAAAATTATAGGAGATGGAGTTATATTTTCTTTTTATTATTGATAAAATTGAAGCTAATATGGATATTTTACAATAATAGGGTGTGAGTATATATAATATAAGAATATTGAAGAAGATGATGCAACATTGAGTGATAATGAAACAACAAGTTCTACTAAACCGTTATTTTTTGAACAAATGACCAATTTTAAAATTAAATTACTTCTTTAAACTAAAAATATCCGAGAAACCCTTAAAACATATATTTAACGCTCATTTTATTTTATAGGTATGATTTAGACGAGATACGATCAAATTTCTTATAGTAAGTACTGTCCCAAAGTTAATGCAAGCTTTGAATTCTCCACCAATCGTGCAACAAGGTGTTAGGGACCTTTAAAAAAAAATTTGACAGGCTGATAGTTTACGGTTGTAACAATGGACCATTACACATTATAACAGCGAGTTAACTCAAGATTTGAATTAAATAAAAAACAGATTTTTTCCTTTAAGTTATTACATTTTTATTGAATGATAAAATAACTAGAATAAGGTTGTGCATAGAATAGAATAGACCATAGGGCAATTAACCTTTAAGGCTTTACTGGCATATACGCAATCCTTTGTCGAAATTTTCCATACCAGTGAAGAATTATACAAAATTATATTACAGTCATGACTTCCCCAATTAGTTTTCCTAATAAACCAATATTTAAAAAATTCTATACTTTATAAACTTTTTTTTAAGTTTCTGACATCATAAACCCGGCATATATTTTTAAGTAAACTCACTGGAAAGCGTATTCTCAGTAAAATATAATTACCATTTTGTATTATATTGCATATTACCTGTTAATATAAAATGATTCTGTTACAACTCAAAACACATAATATTTATTAGAATATAATCATGTGCTTATTAATCTGGTAAGCCGTTTGAGAAATGCATTTAAAATTTTTATATTCCTGATATATCTACATTTGAATAATAGTAAAATACTAGCTTCTAAAAATAATTATTTGAATAATATTGACCAAAAATAGTCCATCGATATAGAAAATTTAAATAAATAGTATTTAAAGGAAATAATAGATTATACGTCAATTTGACATTTTAAGGGATACCTTAATTGATATCAATGATATTTTAAGTAAAAATCGCCAAAAAATTTAGAAATAATCTGTTTTTTAAAAACTTATTCGTTATAGCTTTGAATGTTTGTCAATCAGTTAATATTATTTGGATTAATATTACTTTCAGGCAATATTGTATGAATGTTTGGCATTTTGCATCCTATTTGGGAAAATTAATTTGACTGACTAATAATAACTTTCATATTTTTATTAAAACATGCTTATACAAAGTTTTAGAATTATTAATAAAAAGAAGTTAAAAGTGTCCACCTGCATCTCACTCTTACATTATTTTTATAAGTCATGGTTGGAATTATGATGTCTCTGTTAAGGATACTGTACAGAAAACATCATAGTTTTAAAATCATTCAGTATTGGGAAATATTTTTCAGATCTTAGAATAAAAGATTTGCGCAAAGAAAAACGAAGAAAGATTTAGTATAAAGCATATGGAATAAATTCACAGATCTCTTTCTTGCGTATTAGTAAATATCTTTAATGTAATATATTTCATAATCTTCAAACTTTGATTTTATTGTATTAAGGAAATAATGCTCATATTTTGAAATTTTAGAATCAGAGCATGATTAAAACAAGTTTCAGTGCATTATTTGAACCATCTTTTAAGATCGAAATATTTATTACGTAGTTTCCATTTCTATTGAATACAATAGCATTTCTCAGTTATTTTCGCCATGTTTCTTCATTTAATTTTCCGTAATACGTGAATTAAATCATTAATAACTTATCATTAAAATGGAAATTCCGTAGTATAAGCAAGTTATCGTAAAATGGATATTCCTTAGTATAAGCAAATTATCGTTAAAATGCATAATTCAATTATTTTATATAATACTTAAACATAAATCATGAATGAACAAGGTTAAAAGAACATAGATATGAACATAGTGGTTTTAAATCTTTCCCAAATAAGCAACTTTATAACATAGCTTCTTATTCTGCAATTTAAAGGATATGATACATTGCCAAAAAGAAAAACAACTCTTTAGAACAAGTAAACAATGAAATTTTCCTTTCTGCGCAAAGTATCCTTTACAAATTCCACTCCCCCAAGAACCAGTCTTTAAAGATAACATTTAATAAATTTATGCTTTAATTAACGAAAAAAAATTAACAAAATTAACATTATAATGTAACCTAAGAAACTAAATTGTTACGTAACTGATTGTTTACGTAACTTCCTACTTTTTTTTTTATCTAGACCTGATTAAAGTTTGAATATGTAGATCATTGTTAACTAAAATAAGAAACATACTCAAAGGACTTAACTTATTTAGCCATAAATTTATTCTACTATTTAATAAAAATACTAAATATTTTACCAAAAAAGTTAGTTTAAACTTTCGGATATTAAGATACAAAAGGAAAGGTTGTGTAATATGATTTGGATTCCTTCATTTTAGAAGACCGATTTTAAACTAAGATATAGATTACCAGTTTTAATATCAAAACCATTTGCCATATTATGTCATTATGGCAAGCAACATTTATCTTTTTAGTTATACTTTTGGCTTATCGTTCCCCAGTACTAATATATAGACCAACAGGTAGGATGTCCCTTGACGAATTTCGTTTATTGTCTACAATATTAGTGATAAGATTTAAGCCAGATGCCATCTTTTTTTTTTTTTTTTTCGATTTGTCATGTTAAGGAACACGGGAACATATAAACAAAAAATAGTAATTTTTGCATTTGCCCCAAATCTTAGACAAATTTATAACTTTGAGTTGATGTACTTAAGTAACTTAGGTTAATATATGTAAGTAACTTGGGAATTGCTTGCAGGGAGTGATGACGTAGAATTCAAACGAAGAATTCACTCCGGCAGGAGTAAAATTAGAATATTTTGGGAAATCTGCAGATGGTATACAATGAGGATTACAACACTCCCAAGCATGTGCGAGAAAGTGAAAAGATTCGACAAACCACCTTCTTTAACTGTTTTGGAAAGAATACGGCAATCTAATATGAATGAAATATTTACCCTTACAATTCAATACACAGAAGTAAGCATCTTTTAATATCCCACTCCTTTTTTCATTGACTGAACCAGAGTGAGGTCTCAGTATTAGAAAGGGGGGATGCTAAAGAACAATATCGGCACACGCCCAGTCGGCACGCGTGCACTCAATCGATCGCATGACGTCATCCCTCCCTGCACGCAATTCCACCCCCCTGTTCTCACGGGAAATATGCACGTACACAAAGGAAACGTGCACCAGTCATATGTACCTACGTGTATGTCAACGGGGACACTGGCTATTATACGAACAAGGACGGAATGAGGGTCGTCCTACTTAGCTGGCTGGCGAATGGTTCATTGGAAGGCAATTCTTGGAGACATTTCGCATTCTCTTGTATATGATTAATCATTTAATATAATTACGTGAACATCCTTTTTTTTTTAAGTTTTAGGGAAATTCCGTATGACTGTTCACATAATTGGGTTTGTAGAGCTTTCCCAATACGATTACTAGTATTTTTTCATTACAAAAAAAAAACGTATGTACCTGAAGAGGTTATTGATTCGTTTTAAAATAATTCTTGCTGACATTTTGCTTTCTCTTCAGTATAGATAACTACTTAATATAATAAAAAAGTCATTTTTTCCTAATATTTTTCTTTAAAATGTCATCATAAACTTAAATTTAACAATATTTTTTCAACGCAACTCTAGGTAGCACAGCCTGCAGTGTAATATTGCTAGATATAATATTATACTATATTGTGAATATTGCTTTATATCATAAAATATTGCACAATATAAGTGTGCTACTACTGACTATTAATAATTTTTCTAACAAAATTGAATTCTTTGGCTAAGTGACAATTTAATTTATTCCGGATGATCAAATTTATGTAGAATTTTGAGGAAAATATGCAGATTTGTTATATAATCGAGTTTATAACACTTTTTAGTTCATTTATCATTATGTCTTCTATTTTCTAACAATGAAAATGTGTCGGTTTCATTTTTGATTACGATTTTAAAAATTCATAGCCTCACTAACCTCCTCAAAGTACTAATAACTTAGTTAGATGTCTATTAAGAACTCAAAGAAAATGCAGCATTCTTGTCTAACTTTCTTGAGTCGTACAAAAAAGAATTTTTTCTCAATTATTCCATATTTGAATACTACAGTATTAATGATTGATTCAAATGAATAACTTTAATAAATGAGCTTATTAGAGCTCTTGTTTATTTTGCACCCATCTACCGAAATTATTCCCAGAGATTCCTCCCACAGGTTTCCCAGGATTTCCAAGCACCATTATACATAAGAAGACCAGATGGTAACATTTCAGGGATTAATCTAGCTATTCTTTATTACACCGAGTTGCCAGTAGCCAAACACCAATACCAATTACTGATGGTTTGTACGCTACGCTTTTGTTTAGCCGCCAAAAAATGCA
Source organism: Argiope trifasciata (assembly GCA_026543055.1). Lineage (NCBI taxonomy): Eukaryota > Metazoa > Arthropoda > Arachnida > Araneae > Araneidae > Argiope > Argiope trifasciata. The sequence goes on from JAPMOQ010005939.1 coordinate 18,845, forward strand.
AACTGCAAAATAAATTAGTACTAATCGTTCTATTATCTCATTGAATTGCATTACATTATAAGAGCTTTGTACATAAAAAAGCTGTACATTGGTAAGCGAAAATATGCAGACATATACGCAATACTATATGATCAAGGCATCTCTTTTATTCTTAAACCTTGCATACAAACTCTAATTAAATACAGAAGAATAATAGAGAGCTAATAGAAGAAAGGAAATAGAGCAGTATAGTTTTATATTCAATGCACCCTTTGAAACAAGAAACTGAATCTCTTTAACTTCTTTTTTATTTTCGAATTGTTAACATATTCGGCATTTTAATCTAAAAAAATGCTTATAAAGTATTATATAACCCCTATAAAAGAAGAATTTATTTACAAATTATAAATTGCAAAGTAATCAGATCTGATTTTCTTCTGAGTAGCATTAGAATACAAATATTATTGAAATATTTGAAACTAACTGCTTAGTTTAAGCAGCTTTAAGTATTTGGAAAACTGTTAGCTACATGAAATTTCATTTGAATCTTTTGCAAGTAACTTAGACTTAATGGCTTCCTCAGTTAAGCCTTTTTAACTTCAAATTTTAAAAGTAATGTCATTTCAAACTATTTTAGAAATCTTATACTTCTATATTCATGATGCTAATGCAAGTCTAATTTTAAATTTATTTTAAATAAAAATAAAAATTTAATTTTGAAAGAAAAGGGATTAAATTTTTATTAATACAGTGACAAGTTTGCTTAATCAAATCAAATTAATTAATATAATTTGAGTAAAAAGTATAATAGAAAGAATAAGCATTAAATATTGGAGATTTTAGGTGCATTACAGAAAATAATTCATGAATTTAATAATATATTAGAAAAATATTCAATAAATGCTCCATTTATTCAACAGAAAAATCAGTGTACTTCAGTTAGAAAGCAAAATTCCAAGCTAGAGTGGTGTTGATATAAAAGTGCTTAAATAAACATAAATAATTTTTAAATTCATCATCACTTACTTCTGAAGTTACAAATTAGTAATAACCAGCACAATATTTAAAAATTATATTAAAAGAATGTTTTAAGTAGAAACTTATTCGGCAAGGATTAAAAGTTGAAATCTTTTAATTCCACCCCGATAACGGTGGAAGTAAGAAACAGAATGAAATTTTAGTTTCAAAAGAAAAAAAAGACTTGGTTTCCAATTACTTTGGTGAAATATTGTGGCGAAATATATTTAAAAACTTTGTTTAAAAATCAATTAAAAATTGTAAAACCTTAAATATAATTAAAAGACAGTTTGGGCAAGAATATTTTTAGAAGTTATTGAGAAAAACGCCAAAATACTACTTAATATTTGATTTATTAAAATTTCAAATAAGAATTTCTGTAGACTCCACATTTTTACTTTACAAAATATACATGTATTACATTTGGTAATTCTACATCAGATGGTCCGATATGTAGAATATCAATACAGATACATGCACATTATATCTTTTATGATTGGCATATATTAATAACTTGAATAATTTGCTAATAATTATGTTTTTCGTTGATATTTAAGATTAAGATTGGGCATCTAAGATTAACTTAGTGATATACATGTGATCCTTTCATTCCTCCAGATGTAATAAGTCCAGATAATGTAACTTAATAATGCTACCATTTTTGAAGATTCGTCCATAAGCAGTTTAAATTCATCATTTGGATTTTAAGAGAAATTTTTTTCAATATTTTGCATAGATACCTTTCTTGAGCTTTTAATTCGAGCAGATTTACCAAGCATCACCTTTGCATAGAAATTAAGATTTATAAAAATTAAAGTTATTTGAACCATGCTATAATTAGAGACAGAGATTACCTGGAACTCATAAGCAGATAATTATTTCATACATTTCTAAATCAATAAAAAAGCAACATATTTCCAAACAGAGCTGTGTGTATTTTTATAATAAATACGTAAAAGTGAATTACGACTGCTAATAAGTAATTAATGTTTCAAAATAAATTTTTAAATGCTTAGCAAACAAGAATCAACAATTTATTATCAAAGATTAAATTTTTTGTAAAAACAGTAAACTAAATATTAGTATGAACATAAAATAATGCATATTACTTAAGTCCTCAATGCTTTATCAAATGAAATTCAAAAGCAGAAGGAATTAACCATAATAAATCAGGCCAAAAAAAGCAGCCGTAGTTATCAATGACTATCCATTTTCATGTCATGAAAGTCGTCACTCATATCACGTGATACTTCTTTTGCATGCTCTACTTCCAAACATGTTCTAAATCAACCTATTAACGAAAGAATATAATAACTCTGCAACAAAATTTGGAACTTTTTTACGATCGTCTAACCTTAATATATCTATTCCCAATGCCAACTAAATAATGGGAAGTAATGAAATAAAAAAAAAGAATAAAAAAGGCTGCCCAACCTTCCGGTTTTTATGGCACTCTGTTTTATATCTCTTTTAACGCAACTTGACGCTGGCCAGGTGCTGTTTGCTATTTTACGCCTGGATGGAACGTGCTACTGTGGAAATCGTTTGCCGGCTACTCGTTAGAATTCTGCCCACGTAAATCGTTTTGCGGTGGTGGAATAATTATTTGGGAACAATCGCACCATTGATATATTTTTGCACAAAGCCAAATTGATTCTGTTTTTGAATTTTTACACAAAAAATTTCATTGTGTAAAGGTCAAATAAAAATGGGCGTGGAAACAAATTTCAAAATGCTCAAAAGACAGTAAAAAGTTTAAATAACTAATGGAGAAATTAAAGAATTTTAAGCTGCTTTCGATTTTGATGGTATACTTTTGGGTATTTTTTCTATTTATAAAATGACTGCGATTTTTTATATAATTTCTATCACTTATAAATATAATGTCCTTTTTCTTCTAAGGTACATATTTAGGCATTCTTCCTACATTTGAAAAATTTCCATCGGTCTATCTTTTTCATACACAACAATATATCAATTGTAAAGAATATACAACATATATTCATCTTCTATAACAATATATTCATCTTCTGTTTCTGTGAGAATATACAGTATTCATGTAATAAAAAGTCACTCATACTATAATTAATTTATTTTTCTTCCTACTAATTTGTTGAGAATATATAAATCTTTTTACTACGTTCCCCAAAGTTGAATTTAGAGAAATATACCATTCTTAAAATCTACATTGTAATTTAATACCATTATTATAAATAATATCATACATGTGTCTACTAACACATGTCTCTATTATTCTGCTAACACATGTCTCTATTATTCTGCTGGAACAAAATCTTTATTATTCTGCTGACGTGTTTGGTCTTTTTCCCATTTCTTTAGTTAGATATCTTTGACTACAAGAATATCCTAATTATTCATTTTCTTAATTATCCATAGTTTAGCTGCTCTCTAAAAGTGTAAATTTTAAAACAATAATTGAAAATCGTAAATAAAGAATCTGTCTGAAGAAAGTTACTATTCCAAACGTTTTCACGACTGCGATTCACAGCATTATACATGCAAATGGTAGCATTATACAAATAGTAGATTTAAAGGCTTAGAACCGTAAACATTTTGGACTTTCTGTCTATTTTTACTATTAGAATTGATTTTCATGGCACATTTAAGAGATGAATGATATTTGATAGTACCAAATGTTGAAAAATAAATCTGACTACACTGCAAGATGTTTTGCCAAGAGTATGATTTCTAAATTATAATTTTAAAGCATGAATATTACTTCTATTCTCAAAGCTAATATTCTAATAAACAGGATGTCTAACGTTACAGTTTCTATATTAGAAGCTTCGGATAGTTAATTCGATCTTTAAACCTCTAGAAAAGTCGCGTTAGGCGAATTCATACTGAACGGAACAAAGTATAGAAATACAGAATGTGCTATTATATTCGAAATTTTGTTACAAAAATACCATTATTAGCCTAAATTATAGCCTTATACCCCTTAAAGATTATTTTCGATGTTATCAATATAAAAGGCCATTCATGGAAAGCTTTTTTTTTTAATCTTTAAAAAGATATCTCCATCTTATGGATTTTACTAAACATTATCTATACTAATGCTTACAAAAGAATAACTTTCTTAAAAACTTTGCTTTTATGTAAACCATAGTAATCATTTCCTCTTTTTCAAAATTTGAATACTCAAGGAAAAAAATTGGATTATTACATATATATTGTATACATATTTAATACAGCAAAAATGAAAACAAAATATTTTAAATATATGCTCGGAAAATTTAAGATTAAAAGATTATCACATGCTAATAAATTTAAATGCTCTGAAACTGACTCAGAAACAAATTTCCAGAATGAATAAAAAAATTTCATATAAAGCATACTTTCCTCCAAAAGACTTAACTGCATTGAGTCGTATTCCATTACTTCAGAAAAATATTAGATTGTCTCTACAGATTAAAAACTGCAGTTGTTTAATTTTCTTAATTATATGATAATAATTTATATCTGCAAAGCAATAATATTTTATAGAGTCTAACTGCAATTCGAAATTTTGAAACGTATATTGAGATTGATTGATAAATCAGTAATATAAGTAATAAAATTCTTATAAAATTCTTTTATATTATCTTGGAAATAAATAAGGAATACAAAAATATTATATTGTATAGTTGAAGTTCCCTTTCTAGTATCCTATATCTGCTGCATAAACAGTAAAAATAATGCAGAATACTTTTTAAGAGTTTTTTTCTTTGAATCACTCTTTGCATTAAATCCAATTTTTGAAATTTATCAGGAATGTTTGATATAGACTTCTTAACTTTGACAATTATTCAGAAGACAGTTAAAATTATTGACTTATTCTAATATTCAAATTAAATTTGATATAGAAAACATTCTTCTGTACCAATTCTAAATATTTCCCTTCATACTAAACGATGATCTACACAGATATTTAATTTCACAAAATAATATATTTGCCTAAAATTTCGTTCGCATAAAATATTTTTAAAAAATCCCATTATTCATATAAAAGCAAACCATTTGCTAATCTTGGTAGTTTCTGAGATTGCATTGCAAAGCACTTCAGCTTATTAAATAAACATTGTCGTAACATTCTAAACAAACAATCATCATAATAAATAATCAACTTGTTACATCACGATTTCTGCCTGGTCACGAAACGCAATGCTTGTCACGCATTTTTTTTTCAATTAACCCTCAAATGAGAGAATTGTTAGAAACTGAAAAATATATGTAAAATCATAGACGCTTGTTGAATTTTGTGTACAAATATAGATAAATAATGAAAACTGAATCTAATTTATTCATAAAAGTATGCATTGTTTTGTAATTTTTATTACAATTTTGAGAAATTTAAACGTAAATTATTGATTTTTCTCTGCTTTTTTAGTTATTCATCGCAGATCCTTTTAGTGATTTATTCCATGTTTTAATCACTATTGTTTCTTTACTGCATAAAAGAGTGAATAGAAAAATGAAAAAGAATGTCACTGAAATAAAGGTAAAGTAGAGAAAACATTTCACTAACTACTTTTGTGACAAGTCAAATATATTGTGTTATTTATTACACAAGTATAAAGATAGTCATTAGTATTATCAAGCAATAATGGAAACATCTAGATATTTAGTGATTTCAAACTTTTTTTCTTTATTTTCTAGTTTCCTTTCCTCCCAAATTATAACTTTTTATAGTTATTATAATTTTTAATAACAATTTTGCAAAGAATCGTGAATCATTAATATTTACAAATATGTTGAAAATATGTTTAACTCATTTGTATATATATTAATTAAACCAAATTTTAAAAGGCAGGTAAAGTGAAAGAATTCATAAGAATTGAGGAACTTTTAAGAAACTATAAATTTGATCCTTCCATTCATCCATTTTTTGAAAGAATATTATTAAACTGTCTTTCAAGAAGAGTAGCAATATTTATATACATTTTCATCACAATAATAAAGAAAATATTATCATCTTAATTTTACTAAATAATCAGCAAAACACACAAAAATATTATATTTAGCTTTAAATGTAAATACGTATTTAAATCATTAACTTCTGATTACATAACTCTAAATATATGTTAAAATTTTATTACAAGGGGAAAAATTTGTTGTAAAACATTTTGTATTTAGAATTTTTTATAAAGGATTTTAAATAGCAATTATTTATACTAAAATAGTTTCCATAAGTATAAAATTATTAAGTGCAAGCCGAATTTGAGCATATGGTTTAGCAAAGATTCATAGTATTAAAAAATATTTCATAACAGAAGTTTTTTAAATTTTCTTTTCTTAAACTGATCTATAATAATGGCTACACATTTAATTTTAAAAAACTACTTAAAATGGTATTTTTAATTATTTAAATTTATACTAAGAACAAATGGGGTATCCGATTCGAATCCATATAAATTTCGTATCATAAATCTATATCTTATGAAAGATATCTGAATTCAAATATAAAGTATCATTATTATATTAAATGCATACTTAGGTACGAGGATGTAAAAAAAACACAAAATAACAATTTCAATGGAAAAAGTATTAAATATTTGAATTATAACTAAAAAATATTTGCAAGGAAGTCTTCAGTGTTTAAATAGTAATTCCATCTATCCATATAGAAACGAAATGACATCCTAGAAAAAAGCCATAGAAATCTGAAAAAGAATCCACACAAACGAAGAAGGGAAATCACTTAATCCTTTATGTCAACCGCATGCAGCAAGAAGATTAGTCTTATCCTATGTGTAGTGGACGCGTGCTACAAAACATACGACTTAGATGAAAGATGATCCTTTTGCAAAAATAATTAGGTCAAGAAAGATTTTGAAACAACTTAATACTTTTCTGTTTAATACGATACTTCGTATCGCATTACATTAATTCAACTAATAATAAATCCTTTAATATTTAACATTAAAATAATCATATTATATCATTTTAATAAATTTTTATAATACTAACATTATAATATATTAATAGAAAGTATAAAATATTATAATTATTTTAGTTCATAAAATTAATAACATTAATTAAAAATTTATAATGAATGCTGTAATAAATTCTTAGAACTAAATATGAAAGAATAAAAAAAATAATAATATATAGTCAAATAAATTCATTCACTATATTTATATCGTATTAACTGAAATAATACTAAATTATTTAAAATAATAATAAATCCACTTAGCCAAATTTTGCTCCCTGCATTAAATGATGAAAATCAATATTTTAAAAAAGTGAAATTTTAGAAACTCATTAAAAAATTTTTGTGATTTCAAAAGATAGCATTTTGTGGTTTAATGGGGAGGAACCAGATAATTTATAAAAAACTATTAATGTTAAGAGCTTTTAAATTTTTTATCATTGTTATATAAATTACTAAATAACTCAAAAAAGATTATTTTTCTTTTTTGATATCTTATTAAAGGTCCAACTTTGAATAAGTTATTACAACTTTCCAAATATCATGGTATTATTTTAATGTATATACTTTTTATGACGTGCTTTAATTCTATACTTTTATTTATCACATAATCAAAGATTACATATAATATAGAACCATTTATATATTTGTTTAAACAACACACAAGTTTTAAGATGAATTTTTCTTACTACATCTAATTTAACAATGTATTTAAAAAAATTCTTTATTTTTGACATTCTCAAATTTTTCGTACTGAAAAGTTTGAAAAATCCTACAATTTTTGAGTAACTCTTTTATTTTCAAATGTTTAAAGAAATATTGTATTATTATTTACCTTGGAAAGTTGAAATTATTTCAAATTTAAAAGTGAGATATGTAAGGAATTAAAATTAGTTTTCAATAAATGTTAGACAATTATAATGTTCATCGCAATAAAATTTTTATCCTTAAAATCTAAAGCGTGATAAACAAAATAATAAAGCTTACAACTGTCAGAGATAATTATTTCTAATAAAAATCCTGGAAAAAAATTTCTTAGGAAGTTTTTTTCGGTTTCAAAAAGATATTTCATTTTCTTTTTTCACTTATTTACTTTAAATATGAAAGTGTTTTACTTATTTTCACAATATTTCTTATATCAACTACATAATAAAGTGACGGGTAAATTTGGATTTTCTCTTTTCGCCTATATTAGATGTTTTGATATATCTTAAGGAAATATACCACTACATACTTTATAATGGAACAACTATTTGAATTGCATTATTTATTTTTTTATTCCTCCGATTAATTCACACTCCCCCTATATATATTTATGTATACATCTTGTTCAAATTTTCAATCGTTAATAAAATACTTTTTATTCATCCACTAAAGTTCAAATACATTTTTTTAAACTTATAGAGGATGACGCTTGATGTTCATACAGTTTTTTTTAAATATAAATTCATTGATTAAATTTAATTAATTTTTAATACTTTAAATCAATTTTAAGCAGTTTGTGTTGAAAATTAAAATCAACAGGCAGTAGCTCAATCACTAAAATGCAAGGGTTTCAATATTTTTCAATCGAAGGTGAAGAATGTGAGTTCAGTTCTTTAAAAAACAGTTTTTAATACTTATTTTTTGATACTTAATAATTTTTGTTATTATTTAATGAAAATTACTAAAATAAAAGTTTTCTTTGTTGGCCTAAGTAGGAATTGAATTTTTTTTTAATTATATTGTTTGTTGTATTTGTTAGTTAGAGAGAAATTGAAACTTCTGTGATTCTAATCATAAAATGTGATATAATATATTTTAATATAATATATTTTAAGAAATCTACAGATACAATAAAGATGTTTTTTAAAATTATAATACTTATAGTTTAGATTACTCTCTGTTAAATAGGATAAGCATGATACGATGATATCCTTCATAATTTTACGAAGTTCTTTACCAGACAAAAGTTTTGAAAAATATGCTTCTAAACTGGAACGAATTTTTCTCGTGGTTTGTAATTATCTTGAAAAGATTTTTAATCATAAATCGAAATTTTTGTTTTTATTCTCAATAACTAACTTTCAGATTAAAAGTCTGAGTCTCCTTTACTTGATTTATTTATTTTTACTAACTATTTTCAAAGAATAAATGCTACACATTTTTCAAAATCTACTGGAGCGTCGACAACAAAATTCAACTCAATTTTTAATTAGTTTGTTTATTTATTCTCCATAGAAGCTCTTTATTTTTTAGAAATAAATGTACCATCCCCGCTTATAAATTAAACAACTTTTTTGTAAATGATCGTAATCTAGAGACTGCTGGAAGAATAAAATTTATACTAATTACAGATTATGGTAGACGCGAATCGTAACAAAATGTTTAAATTTTCCTAAACATTATTATTTTTAAAAGCGATGAAATCCTTGTTTTGAGCATTGAATTTTATTTTGGAAGTGAAAAGTTTCATTCTATGGCTATACATAATATGGGCATTTTTTATTCCTTAAAATATTTTAGAAAATTCAAATATCTTATGCCTTTATCCTATTTCAGAGTATCGCAGAAATTAATTTATGTATACTAACATAGATAATAAATAAATATTTTAATTTACAAAAAAATATCAGCATAAAATTTGCTTATTTTTTTTAATAAAATATACTTATATGGTTTAAAAGTTAAAATATTTGGCTTACTATTTTAGGTAAGTATAAAAAATCTTTTAACTATAAAATTTAAGGTATAAATACAGTTAAAATTTATGTAAAATGAAATTTTAAATTTAATATATAATTATACATTAAATTTCCGTGTTTTAGATAAATTTAATTAATATATCGGTTTATTACTGTGAATTATTCATTCGAAAAAGCATATAGAATATTTATTTGGATTCTGACTGTTGAATATGTTCAAATACGAATTCACGGACATTTTCTTTTCCAGGATAAAATTTTCTAATGACTAACTTTTTTTAAAAAAATAAGAGAAAATATTTTTCTTTAAAAAATTATCTTCGTTTCGTTTTCTCCTGCATGATCATTGAAATGTCTGATCTAATCAGGTAAAAGGATGATTTTAAAAAAAGTTACAGGAATCTTTATATTAAATAATTAAAAACTAACTAACTTAATTTAAAAGACACTTTCTTTGAAATTTTTTTCTTATGTCTTTCATTTCATTACTGAATCTTTGCAACGAAACTAATAATCAACATTTTTTCAGATGTTTATGAAAATATCGCTAAATACGTTATTTATTGAAATAGCGAAGTATTTTTCTCAAAATTTCATACCAGTACAATAATACCGGATGATATCATATGAGTACATGTACCGGATCATTTTTCAGGATACATAGAAATGTAAAGTTAAGAAAGATCATTATCTAGTGATTTAAACGAGGTAATAAAGATCATTATTTTGCAACTTGAACGAAATATAAAAAACATTATTTAAAGGTTTGATTGAAATAAAAAAAGCCATTATTCTGTTGTTGGTTTTTGAACAAAATACAAAAATAAAATTATTTTACGACTTGAAAGAAACAAAGTAACTCATTATGAAAAATTGTATATAAAAATACTTCAAAATGAAATCTTCATTTCTTCTAATTTGAAGAAATGAAGTCATTGAATTTAACTATTATTTTGAAAAGAATTTCAATCAATCACATGGAAATAGTTTAAAGTTCAACTATTATGAATAGTATATCGGTTTGTAAATGTATATATTATCACCGCATCCCTAAAATCAATACTGCATCAAAAGTATCCTCAAGCAATAATTGGTTTATTTAGTTTCCAGAATACTTCTTTCAGATTTACTATCACCAGAAAGATTACTATAATGTGAAATCCAATATGCTTTTGCAGAAGATGTGTCAAAACCAATTACTTCTACTTAATATATGTATATCTAAAGAAGCGACAGAATCGTCCCAACCGAGACCTATATCAAGACAGATCCTAATGATAAGGGGGATTTAAGATGGGATCGACTCACCTTTCTCTGTCGCTTCCTGGGGGGTGAGGCGGACAGACGATTCGGGGAGAGATGGGCCAGTGGCGGTCTTCGGCATCTGTGCCGGGGCTCGGCAGGGGCGCACAGACCACAGAGACGACCTCATCAGCATAAAATCGCCGCGCCACCGTCGCTCCGGTTGCGCCGTAACGGCCTCACACGTCGGAACGTCCGCCCAACCATTGTAGGGCAGAAATTTTTCTTTTTCTTTTTTTTTTCTTTGTCCCTTCTTTTTTTTATTGCCCCATCTCGTTTCTCCATTTTTCCCTCGTGTATGGGCTGCGCGGGCGCACTATCCGCGAATGATTGTCTGGATCCCGACCAATCAGAGAAATGCATCGATCCTGCGTTTAAGTGCTTGCCCTCGTCCCCCTTTTTCGTAGGTACAGAACAAGGGGATGGACGTTTTGTCTAGCTGAGACGGGTTTTCGCACTGAAATTTTCTGGGTGTAAATAGAAAAGCACGTTGCAAATATTTTTGCACATGCATTTGTAGACACCTTTATGTGATTTCCTTCTGCTTCTTTATGAAAGATGCAGATTAGATTATCTTTGAATTGGAAAATTTATTTTTTGTAGCATAAAAGGAAAATAACATTAATATACTTTTAAAAATCAGAGAATAGCTATATCAGAAGAAAAAATTCAAAAAGTTAAATAACTGTGAATAGAAAAGATAAAATTAAGTACTGAATTTTCCACTCTATAAAATTTAAGAATCTGATATCATTTCCTTGATAAAAAGGTAATGCTCAATCTATCATCAATTCAAAATAAAAACAATACAACTAAGTTATCGTAATACAGTTCGTTTTGCTTCCGATATTGCACAGTGTTTATCCTTAGATTATTCCCTTTCTTTATCTTTATACATAACATAATTAAAATCATAAATTAATGGATCTTATCTAAAATAAAATCTGAAAACAATAACTATATGAATGGAACATAATTATCATGCAGGAAGTTTTAAAGATGTGAACGATTATTAATTCCTCAATTATAGTAATGTCATATATTTATTTTTAAGGAGAATATTGGCTAAGTGGTGTTCATGATAAGTACTTTCAAATATTATCATCTTTCCTGGTAAATATAGCTACATTTCAATATTTCGTCTTAAGTGTAACAAGCGAGCGATTATTACCTGTTCCCAAATCATGCCAGAAAATTACACGTCTTTTGTTGTATTTTTTTTCATCAACTTACATTCATCTATCTATATCCGTTTACTTTTATACTCATATGCAACCAAGAAGATAATTTAAAAGCATGAAAAATTATCAAAACATGGAAATATTACGGCTGCTCTCAATTTAGCATTGTTAACCAACTTAGTTGCACAAAAACAAAAAAAAATTTAAAAAAAACCTTGAAACTATCTTATCACAAGACAGAAGTAGCTTATTTTGAAAAAACCACTCATGATGAAAGCTCTATGCAATCATTAATGGCAGAATGCAAAAGTTTTTAATCTGTGTTGAGTGTATCTGTATTTTTATTATGTATTATCTTTATTTTTATTTTTTCACATAATTATTTTTTGTATTCTCTCTTATACTGTCTCTGTGTACTTTTTATCATTCAAATATTTCAGTAATGTATCTGGCAACAACTCTGTGTTTTGAAATTAATATATTCTGCGTGGCAACGCCAGTGGAAGAGTTTCGGTTTGTGTTTCGGAACGTCTGGCCGCACGCTGCTGCAGGCTTAAAATAAAAATAAATATTTTTGTGTGTTTTTTAATGAGAGTTTTTAATCTGTATCGATTAATCTGAATTTTCTATCAAATCGCCTACATGTGTATTATTGGAACTATTGCTGACTGTTCTCAACCACAGATATAATCTAGACGTGTTCTCATATAGATAACGCGGTCTGGATTTGGTCGACTTTTTTAAGTGGCTTCGATCGTAAATCATCCAAAAATTCATGCATCATACGCTGGCAGCAAATGCTACCAAGGAACCATAAATGTCATTAAACATTTTTCACAAAATTGATTATCCTTTTTACACCTGTTGATCCAATAGCAGAGCTCACATTTTAACTTTAACTCAAAGTCATTAAGAGTTGGGCTCTTTTATGTGACTAAAATTTATAATTAATCATGAAAACAATCACTCAGCACGAACGATTACTTTGTACATTATCGTGTCCTTCCTGTATTATTTGAATAAAACACTTAATTGAAAGGAAAAAAATGTTAATACATCCCCTAAGCACGTAACACTTTTCTCGCATTTCAAATTTTAGCTATTCAAAGGATAATTCTATCAATTTATATAAAGATTTTGTTGTTGAAGTTATTAACACTTCTATCGATAATTTATACTTGAAATAATGTGTTCTGTTTATAGATGATTTTAGAGGATTTTAATATAAATAATATAAATGGTATATTAATTTTTATCTTGGGACTTGAATGTTAGTTTTAATTATATTACTGAGACAGCTTATCCAATATTGGCCTTTGTGCCATAAAAATACAATCAATTTAATATTGAGGGGTATAATTTTTTAAATAAAATTATTTTTAATTCATTGTACTTTTTCATATTTTTTAATGTAATTTATTCCTGTTTTGTCATTTCTTTAAATAAAATTCACTTCCATTAATACTTATACACCTATAATCGTTTTTCCAATTTACAAATACTCTTTCCTTTTTTTAAAATTTAATATATGTTAAGTAAAATTTTCAGCACACTGTTCGTATTCCTTTTTGAAAAGAATATTTATATAATCAAAGTAATATAGATATATTATAATCGAAAATTATTTTAAAATCAAAAGATATTATTTTCATTTATTAAGATTTATACTTGTAGCAATATTCAGGGATTAAAAGCCTTAATTTCAATATTATTAATCATTACTTATTTTTACAACCATGAAAGAATTTCGTGATCTTTTAAATATTTACTTGTTCTCCAAAACTTACCTTTATCATCACTTTTATGTTATACAGAAATACCTCGGTGTATAAATATTCTTTGTTAGCACATTAAAATTATTTCTTTCGAAGGATATATGAGCGATTTTTTGTAATTTTTTAAATGTTTTAAAAATTTGATCAGAAATTTTTAATATAATTTTTTTGAATTTTATTTTTTATTCCGCAGATTTATATTATCACATTACACCATTAACCTTTTTAATTAGTATTATTGGTTCTACTTTTAATGCAAAGTACGCTTTTTGTTATCGATATGCTCTCTTTGTAAATTTTCTTAGGATTTAAAATGTATACTAAATATAATCTAAAATCCCCTTCATAATATTTAGAAGTTCTTACTATTATGAGAAAAAATATTTCTTTCAAAGTATAGCCGAGCATTCTTCGTATTTTTTAAATGTTGTTTTAATAATTTGATCAGAAATTTTTAATAAAACTTTTCTTTAGAATTTTATTTTTTATTCTACCAATTTATGCCATTGTAATACACCATTAACGTTTCTTAATTATTTCTATTGGTTCCACTTTTAATGTAAAATATACTTTATGTTATAAGTTATCTCTTATTATTAAAATGTATATTAAATATAACGTTAAATTCCCTTCATAATATTAAAAAGTTCTTACTATTATGAAAAAGGTATTTATTTCAGAGGATGATAGATCATTTTTTGAAATTTTTAATGTAATTTTTTCTTTCGAATTTCATCTTTTATTCTGCCACTTTATATCAATAATGTTTTTCCATTATTTCTATTGGCTCAACTTATAATGTTAAATACACTTTATTTTAACAACCCTCTTGTTTAAAATTATATTGAATAAAATCCAATATTTCTTTCAAAATATTTTGAAAATTATAATTTCTTCTTGGAAAAACTATTTTTTACTTATATAGGTTTAAAATAAATTTTGCAAGCGTAGTAAAAGTAAATATTTTTTAAATATAATTTAATGTTGCATTCGAACACATTAAATTTTGTCTGACGGTCATACGTAATAATTTCAATAGCTTCATCTAATTTATTAAAATAAATTAATAACAAGCATCAGCGAAGAATGCAATATACTCAAGTCTAAAGGGACAACATTTCCACTATATCAAGTGGGGGGGACGAATGATGACCAGAATAGCATCCTAAATGAGATTTCTAAAAATATATTAAGTGAGCGCGTAGTCGAAAATCCTTCTCGGTATTCTAAATACCGGCGTGGTTACTTAGAATGAGTTTTCTTCTAGAGATTGAACATTGGATGGAAAATCGTGTTAGGATTCTGTAAAAGTCGTTTTACGGCGCAGATAATTATCTAAAGGAGAAGGCTCATCAAATACTGGATGTTTTTCTCTTTCTTCCCTCCATCGGATGTTGGGAAAATTTATGACATTGTTGATAAAACCTTTACGTTTGCAATATTTTTTTAATAAATTCTAGACCATCAAATGAAAATGGGTGGATTTTTCATAAGTTTTTAAGAATAGATGTTTTGAGTTTTCTTTTTAGATTGATTATGAATTATGGTAATTAAAGTCAAGTAGAAAATTTACTTCCGATTGAAAATGCATTATAAATTTATGGAAACTGCATCATTTAGTTGAAATCGAAATTGACTTTATTATGGTAATTAAAATAATTTAATTAAATTTTTTTTAAATTTTTTTTTACCAAAAAGATTTGCCAATGGAAAATAGAATTTTTTTTATCTTTTTGTGTTCTTCAAATATAATCATTCTAGTTTTTATTTTTTGGGTATTTTGGGTTGACTTAAGGTATAACTTTTATTATTTGCTTTGTGAATTTCAAAATTATTAATCACAGACATTTATATACTTTATTCTAAATTTATTGTTGGCCAATTTATTTTAAAAAAAGGAAGAAATACATGATAGATCCAATAATGCATATTTTTTTTCTTTTAATTTCAATAAAATATAAATAGTTAAAAATAACGAGATGAATTTTTTCGTTCTGTTTTTGTTCTTTGCTGCTATTGCTTTTCAATTTTTTTATATTTTTATTTTCTTGAAATTCACGCAAATATAAAGTACAGTAACTAAACAAAAAAACGATTTTGACAAATCTCCACATTTCAGACTTCCTTCTGTACTTAAAGTACTTTTTTGGTGAATTCTCTTTATCTTTCTGTGAACACGATTATGTAAAAATTCATTGGATTATGATGATGATATTTGGTACAAAGACATCAAAAATTTTGCACATTTATATTAAATTTTGGATTAAATTCTTTTAAAGGAATGCTGTCTGTGACGGTATCCTGACAGACAGATTATCCGAGTACAAGTAAACACAATAGCTGCAAAGCGTTAATAGCTCGATCTATAATATTTGGTTCACATTTTTATCCTTTAATTGAATAATTTCATACAATTTTGAATCAGTTCTGTCAAAAAATTAATTTTTTGTCCGTCTGAACTCTCTCATGCCTGTAAACCCAATAACTTGAAAAGACATTGAATTAAATAAATGAGTATTGGTATGTGATCTTGGTAAGTATTTGGAGTTTTATATCAATTTTATTTTTATTTTTAATTTCAATCGGTCAGAAAAAAGAGAGTCCAAAATATACATTCAATCTAACTAGCATTTTAATAGCCAGTGATTGATTTCACACTAGATTCAGACATAAAATTCACACTCCGTAAGTATTTTTCGTCAATGTCATGCATAATATTTAAGCATTTAGAAATTAGTCAATTCTTAATTGATATTATTTAGATTTCAATAAATTTAGAAATGAGAGGTACTTATTATAATTGTAGCTGGTCTGTTGAGTAATAAAGGTCTTTAATTTTACTTGGCAAATGTTGAAGGCACAAGTACAGTTTTAAACACTCTCAACTGAAAATTTTTAATAGAAACTGACAAGTTTTAAATCAAGAAAATAATAATTTTAATGAATAAAAATTAACTTTTATTATATATGTAACTTCAAAAGTTTGCCTTTCTCTACATAGGATCTAGAATATATCTATTTATAAGTACGGAATTAGAATCTATGTGTTTGGAATCTATATATAGAAATTAAAACAATCAAATACATAAATATTTTCAGGATCAAAAAGTTCTAATGAAATAATAAACTATTTAAAAAACATGGTTTTAAAAGTGACACTAAGAAAAAAAACCATTGCAAATATGAAAAATATGTCAAAGATAAAACTAATTCAAATTTACTTACATGAATAAAGTTATTAAAAGGTAATAGATGAAACTCGTATTCTTTATTTAATGTAAAAATATAGTAAAGGGATAAAGAAAATTTAATGTTTAAAATATATTCTAAATTATTCATGTTTAATCATACAGTGCTTTTCTGTACGGCAGTTTTATTTTTAAGTTATAAAAACATATTAGAATTCAAGAGGTGAATAAATTTTATTCGTTTCCTTTATAAGTAAGTAAAATTATTACATTTCTTACATTGTTTAAAAGAATTATTTCTTACATTCTTCTCTGTATGAATTTACCATTTTTTAAATATTTTTATGGATAGTTTACTGTTTAAAGAAAACAGCTTGGTTAAAAAAATACTCTATTTGTATTCATATTTTAAAAATAACTTGCAAGAAATGTAACTGTTCACAGTATCCACTTGAATAAAATCTGAATTTCATTTCTAACAAATAACAATTTGAATTCTTAATAATTTCTTGAAATATGTATAAATTATCTATGTTTTGAATAAATAAATTTTAGCCTTAAGATTTTATAATATATTTAATGCCGATTCATTCAATTCTAGACTTATCAAAGTAGAATTAAACATAAATAATGCTTTTTCTATCATATTTCCTTTAAATAAAAAAACACATTAAATTCTTTTTTTCACAATAGAATTTTTATACAAAATGGTTCGGTTTCTGTTATGCATATCACAAAGTACCCATAAAATATATGAATAACTACTGAGAATCAAAACTTGCATGTGAAAAATACAAGAACAAAACCAGGCATATCTTCCATATACTATTCAAAATGACAAACTGAAAAAAGAAAACTAGCGTTTTTGCTATTATTGTTTTAAAATATTGTCTCTGTAAATGACAACGTGATGAAACTTCGAAAAAAAACATACATCAACAAACTGTCGGTTTAGAACTTTTGATAGAAATATATTAATATATGCAAATTTTTTAACACATAATATTTCAAAGGAAGAAAATCACATTAACTATTTTATTTTCTTCTCCATTTCGCCACATTATTAGTGTATCAATGGCATCAGCTGTAACGCTCAAAACTTTTATAATATGCAAGCCTAAAAGTCCTTATATTTATCAAATAGATTTAAAACTATATCTGAGCAAAGGAAATTTTCTAATGATATATTCTGAGTGTGGAATTTAAATCCACGAAATGAAATTTAAATAACAAAAAATGAATAAAAATAAGTTTGAAGCATGTTTTAGTGTATTCAGAACCAATATTGTTAGTTATCAATAAATTAACTAATTTCAAAAGAAAGAAAATTTAAATCTTAAGCATCTTACTAATAAAGAGAATTCATTAAAATATATTTTTTAAAAATGGATATGATTGGAATAATAAATTATGATGAACATTCGATATGCCATTATAATACAATCTGATTAACACACTGATGGAAAAAAAATCCCAACACTAGGAAGGAACTGTGCTAGATAAACGAAATTTGGTAGGCGTGTTTATACATCTGAAAGATGACGTCGATTCAAACTTTGAGCTACGCGCGTAAATGTGGCGCTAGTAGCGACACTATGAACATGCAAATGAGGTTTGCTTTAAATAAGCGCTGTAAGGTTCGTGATCGTTATTTACAGTTGAGATTTGACGTAGTGAGTTAATGTTAGTCAAGGATGCCTCTGAGAAGACGAAAAAGCCATTATCAACAGCTCACTGAGTTTGAACGAGGTCGTGTTGTAGGGCTACGAGAAGGTGGGTTTTCTTTCCGCGATATTGCTCAAAGACTTGGCAGGAATGTATCCACTGTGCATGAGCATTGGCGGCAGTGGTCAAGGCAAGGTACTGCCTCAAGAAGACCAGGTTCCGGGCGGCCACGTGGTACTACTGAGAGGCAAGACCGTCGTATTCGGCGTATGGCTGTGGCTAATCGTACTGCCTCTGCAGCTGAAATTCGAGCGGCAGTTGGCACCACAGTGACACAACGAACTGTTACAAATCGGCTACTTCAAGGACAGCTCCGAGCCAGACGCCCTGTACAGTGCATTACACTGACTCCAAACCACGTAAGTGGTGTCAAGCTAGAGCTCATTGGAGGATGGAGTGGAGATCGGTTGTGTTTTCTGATGAAAGCCGGTTCTGCCTTGGTCGCAGTGATAGCCGTTTGTTGGTTAGAAGGAGGCCAGGTGAACGCCTGCTAGTGACCTGTCTGCGGCCTAGACACACAGGGCCTACTCCTGGAGTTATCGTTTGGGGAGCTATTTTGCATGACAGCAGGAGCACTCTCGTGGTTATCCCACGCACCCTGACTGCAAATTTGTACGTCAGTCTAATGATACAACCTGTTGTGCTGCCATTCATGAACAGCATTCAAGAGAGTGTTTTCCAACAGGATAACGCTCGCCCTCATACCGCTGTTGTAACCCAACATGCTCTACAGAGTGTCGACATGTTGCCTTGGCCTGCTAGATCACCAGATCTTTCTCCAATCGAGCACGTATGGGACATCATTGGACGACAACTCCAGCGTCACCCACAACCAGCATTAACCGTCCCTGCATTGACCGCCCAAGTGCAACAGGCATGGAACTCCATCCCACAAACTGATATCCGACACCTGTACGACACAATGCATGCACGTTTGCATGCTTGCATTCAAAATTCTGGCGGTTATACCGGTTACTAATGTACCAACATTTCATTTTTCAAATGGCTCTACCTGTGATCTTGAAACTTTAATCAATTAAATATGTTACCTAGACAAATGTATTCCTAAAATTTCATTACTGTACAATAATTTTTTCTGGGTGTTGGGATTTTTTTTCCATCAGTGTATAATATGAAATGGAGTTCATTTATATAACTTGAAAGTTATCTGAAATAAATAACTAAACACAATTTTAGGCTGTTATATTAATCCGTTTTCAAATCTCATATCTTTTTCATCCATCAAAATGTATAAAGGATTTTAATAATAAATTTAATGGCACAGAGGTATATGATGGGAGAACAATTAAATGAATTTTATTATTCATTTACTTTTTTTAATTTAAGTAGTGTAAAGCTTTAGTCTGATAAGCAATTTTAAATTACAAAAGAGTTTTTTTTTTATCACTTGTGTATGACCTACTTCCAAAGACCAGATAATGCTTTAAATAAGCATTTCAAAAGAATATTTTATAGCTTTTTAAGGAATAATGATATAATAGTATGAATTGAAATCCAAACACTGAATAGATTTTTTTTTCAAAATTAGGGTAAAATATTTAGATTAGCTTCTCATTTTTTATTTAAATTCAACTAAATATTTTTAAAATCATATTTTTTTTCATTAAAAATATACCCCAAAAATCACTTTCATAATGTGTAGAATAAATAAATAGAATAGAATTCCTTCATGATAAATCCTTAAAAATTATCCTTTAAAAATAATTCTCTATTATAGTTATGATAAACATAAGTTCTTTGCCAATATTGTTTTATTACAATATTAGTAAATGTTTAATTAGTAGTTCGTTTTCAACTTCAATATATATATATTTTCATTTATGAAACAATATTTTCTTCATTGTAGTTACTAAAACTTTTCAACAATCTTACTCCACTAATTCAGCTAAGTAAGACATGGTAATCTAAATACGTCTGTAAATAAAATACATACATACATGTGTGTGTGTGTGTGTGTGTGTGTGTGTGTGTTTTGTTTCATCTGTCGTCGATATACTTGCAAAAATTTTACAATAATTTATAAGAGTGTTTTATTTCTATAACAATGAATTTAATTTTTTTAATATAATTAAATATACTTAACATTCTTAAACTGTATTTTATTTGTCATATTCTTTACTGCCCATTTATCTTTACCCTGAAAGATTCATCAATTTTTTTCTTCTAAACATGATAATCTAATTTTTTTATTAATTAAATACATATGTCTATCCTCAAAGACAAATCTTTGCAATCAAAACATCTCTTCATGTAATTGTGCAAAAAAAGAACAAGCTATATTTTTTTTATTGCAAACGGTTTTCTTTACTTACACGATTCACATTTTGCCAAGTATTTTCCTGTCTATGTAATGTTTTTATTTGATAGAAAATTTAATTAATTCTCAAAAATATACACTTTTTTAGCAAATTAATTATTTTTCTTTTCCTAAAAGTTACTTTTGGGTATAAAAATGTTTACTACGTTTATTTTCCATCGTATTTAAATTTTATATAAGTAGAAGAGATTTCTTTCCATAATTATTCAAAGTTGATATATTAGCCTGCTTGCTTATAATACGAATATAATCAAGAGATAAAAGCAAGTAAACGCGTAAATTAGTATTTAGAATATAATGCACATCATGCTATTGCTGCTCACTATTTAACAAAAATTCTCCATCTGAAAAAAAACTTTTTTGATCTTCTTTTTATTATAATTTTATTATTACATTGCATTAAAATTTTAAATAAGTGTTTTGGCTTTATTTTATTATTTTATTTTATTTTTTATCGAATGGATATAAAAATCATTTTCCATTTGCATAGTTATCTTCTATATATTTAATATAATCAGAGTAATCAGAAAATAAAATTACTGATTTTTTTTATAATTTAGGATATATTTAGATATTTTTTCTATTTATTAGTTACATATTATTTTCATAAATATTCGTTAAGATTAATATTGTGGATATTCGGAAATTTGATATTAATTCAATGCTGTATAAATTGCATTTTTTTAACCATTTGATATAAGCTTTGACAACAGGTAAGTTGAATCAGAATGCAAATAACTAGTAATCTGAATAGTTCAAAATTGCAATTTTGGAAAGACAATATTAGTGTCCGGATTTTCGCCAAGTATGATAATCTTATGTCAACCGTTTAAAAGCACACCTAATTCAGCCGTCTTGCCTGACAACAAATGATTTTTAAGAATTTTAATAAAAGCTCACAGATTTACATTTGACGAGAAATTACCTTCAAAATTATTAAATATAAGGGATAATTATTCTAGTTGTTATTTCTAATTTATTAATTCTCGTTTTAAATTCTTTAAAAAAAATCCAAATAAACTAAGCTCATAATTATGTATAATAGAATGTTTGAAAAGCATTATATTAAAAAAGAGTGCCCTATAAATTAGAGTTCATGCCTTCCTTAATCAATTCATATATTAATAACGCATGAAAATAATTTGAAAATTATCTTCTTTTAACAATCACCCTTCTCTTTTCTTATAATCAAGAGATGCTAAATAATGACACAGATCTTCTCAAAATTTTTGTACGCTATCAGACGCCCATGTTAGAAGACAAATGTGCCTAAATGTATGCGCCCCTGTGAAACCTGTATATCGTGCATATGTATATGTGTTTGTACTTGCTCACATGATACATACTATTATGAAGCTACTTCCAGGCGATTTAGTCTCATGGTAAAATACAGAATTTTTGGTTACATCTAACTGGTGCCGTTATGGTTACCTAGCCAGTGAACCCAGATTTAGCAGAAACTTTAGTGGCAAAAGGGAAAGTTAAAGAAACAACTGGAATTTTCGGTGATATCACGTGACACTTTTGTCCAAGATATTGAGCATTTGTTTCCAGAACCCAAATTTTGAGTTGATAATTTTACATTATCTTTTTAACTATTTAAATAAAAAGCATTTTTCATTATTCTCGAATAAATTTTACAGTCCTAATGCTTACATGTACTAGTTCCTCTTGCTAGATTACCGTCACTGATACTTTAATAATTCAAAGAAATTTTTTGAGCCAAATTTTTTCCCCTCCTCTAAATAATTGTATGCCTGTCAGAAACCAAAAATATTGATTTCACTTTCTTTTGTAAATAAGGTATGGCTCCAATATGTTTCGAGTTTATTTATTGCTTAGTTCGCAAAGGAAATTCAAAGGGTTTGTTTTCACTAAGAAAAAACTCTGACCTGGGCATCAATGTAATTCAACTTATTTGAGAAATTTTCGAATAGTTTCAGATGAAATTGAATTTGAAATACAGGTTGATCAAGAATTAACAGGTGGTTTTCGTTGTCCTATAGAATGTTGTGCAAAAGATGAGAAATGACGAAATGTGGCCGCCATAGACTTTAACGTATGCTGTTTCGATTTATCTAGAAAAAAATGAATACCAAAAGACGCCGATAGGGGAAACCCTGGTCCTGAGATCGAAAACTTTATTATGTAATTTGCTTATACGCGTACTTTGTGGCATTACATAGAAGATAAAAGGAAGGATTGGGAATTTTTGTCATTCTGTAAGAATTCGCCTATTTATTGCGCTGTCACTACATGAATGCGCCTTATTAGTCATACTATTTTATCAGTGGGATGAAAATACCAATGCTGCTCTTATATCGGAGGGTTGAAACAGTTATGTAGAGGACCTAGAACCATAACTAACTTATTAAGAGTGGTTTAAGGATTTGAAATAATAGGAATTCTTGGTGTGCAACAAAGCAGATGAAGTAAAGATATCAAGTAGGTACAAGGTGAAGAAGTTGCAACTGCCGTGATGAATTAGACAATAGCTAATAAGCAAGATATCAGCAATGTACTCTCAATACCACGACAAACAGATTAATTTGCCTTACAGAAAATATTGCACAAGATCATGAAACTTTATCGATATAAAATAAAACCAATTAACTGATGGCTTTGATCTGAATCTTGGCAATTTCTGGTTGTGAGGTGGTTCTGGTTCACTTGAAAGGTGTTGTACATCAAGGACATGTTCCTGATATTTCTACTTTAAAAGATCAAATAACGTTACATGTTAGACGAATAAATGTCGATACCATTGAAACCACCGAAGAAAACTTCGTGTACCTCTTGCTAGTTAGTTAGGAGTTTTTGGCACAAAGGCCATATCTGGTCATGCTGAGCCAAACATATGGTTGAGACGTGTACCTCTTGCAATTATTGTAACATCAAGTTGGCGGTCACCTTGAGCCAAATTCGTAAGTTACTATAATAAATATTTCATTGGTTTCTGGTGTGTTGCTATTTACTATTTCCAGTAGTAATTATGCATTATTTCCGAACATTAGATGGTATGTATTGTTAATATCCAATTTAACCACCACGTTCCATTGGTAGTTACGTATTTCCAAACATTATGCGCTTGCAACGCCAGGATTTCCCCAACCGGCGTTTTGGAAAAAATTTATAAATCAAAACCTTGTATTTTAATGTATATGGTGACCAAATTTTGTTATATTTCTTCTAGGACATAACACACTACATGGCTCTTAACACATCCTATTATTTCTTGATAACCCTGTATTTTGATAAACTCTTTAGAAATCTTTACTGCACTCAACTAAGTATTTATAAGAATTTTTTAACAATAAATATCTCATTACGTTGAGTTAAAATTACTAAGAGACCTTCTTTTAACTTGCATACGATTCAATTCCCTTTTTCAAAACGTTTATCATATATTATTTGTATTATAAAATAAATTTAATTCTTAAATATGCTGAACTGATTTACCATTATTTTGATAAGCAATAATAACTTTTTGAGTGCTTTTTTTCCTTTCGTGGAGACTATTAACAATTTTAAAATAATAAATTGAACGTAAAGAAGCAATCAAACAAAAATTAAAGTTAAATGGGTTTTAAAAATATCTCTGAATTTCAAAAAAAGAAAAGATTGATTGATTCAATAAATTGGCATTCTAATAGCAAAGTCGAACAAATATCTCACTTTTTTTTCCTAAACAAAAAGCTAAAGGGAATTGTTAATGTAATATAAATTGCTAGATGGCAGACACATTTTATGTTGTCAAAAGTCTAAAAATTACTTTAATTTTAAACAATATTTGTAAATTTTTATGGCATTACATGAACCAACTATATTGCATTCAAATAATATATTATTTTTTTCAATAACATTCTTACGTGATATTTTTTTTTCAATTTTTCTATTCAATAGCATTTTTTTATCTTCTTTCTCTTGTAAATCAATAAATTCTAATGTTCAAAACTTTTGAAGCATGCTGCACATAAAATGTTTTGATTTCTAATGTTATTTTCTTTTAGTATTCTCAAAGAGTTTGAGTTCAGCTACCCTGAAATAATTTCCTCGTAATAAATTTCTTATATAACAAAATGCAATACTCAGAAAATTTAAAATGTCATTACAAATGTCTAGTGTATCATCTTCTTTTCAGAAATATTAAAGCCAAATGAAATTAACTTAATTACAGTAATAAATAATATTTATAATTACAGTAATAATAATAAATAATATAATATTTATTAATTATAGTAATAAATAATATTTTTGCTTATCATCTTGCATATTATAACATCAGATAAAGACATTAATGCTGTAAAAAATATAATTTTACAGCATCTGAAAAAAGAAGGATAGAAATCTGAACGGAATTTGTAAGCCTTCATTCTTATAAAAATGTCTGTAAAAAAATATTAGAATTGTTTCCGCATTATTATCTAAGCATCTGAAAAAAATCTGAATGTTCGTAGTTGCAATAGCCCGTGCATCGAAACTAATGTTGAGTCCTAATTCTCATTAACAGTTACTGTAGAATTCCTATTGAAGAAGATTCCATCAAAGCAAAAGAGGTGACTCGATCCTACATCCTTGATTTATCCATCCAAAAAGGGAATATTAATCATAATACTAGTAGTTTTTCCCTTTCATATTTGAGATATCTTTAATTCTCATTCTACGTAATTTTTCGCTCCAACAAATGCAGAATAATCTGATAATTTAAAATATGTACTATACTATCAGTAAACTCTGGTTTTTTAATATATTAGTAACCATCTTAATTTTATTTTCAAAGATTTTCTTTTATATTCAAATAGCATCTTTTTATCTTCATTCGTTCGTAAATCAATGTATTTTAAAATTGGAGATTTTTTTAATGATTCAGTGCATAAAAAATTCTACTCTCTATTAATCTTTAATAATATAATTTCTTTGCAGCATCTAAGATTGTATGCTCAGTCTCCTCTGAAGTAATTTTCTCGTATTAAATTCCCTATATAACAAAATGCAATTCCTTTTCTTTATTTTCCCTTAATGACAACCGCATTAGTTTATAGGCTGATCTCTCAAACAACCGAATAAAAAAACGCAAACAAAACAATATACAGTTACTTAACTACCTCTTCCATTTGTACACTACAAAAACCTTAAAAAGCTTCATTTACACCCCTACTTAAACAAGAGTAAATTATGCCTCATCAGACACATAATAAAACGAAAAAAATAGGTTCACTCAACTCAAACGAAGCTTAATCAGGGTATGCCCCACCTCCCCATTATGGTACCGCGTGTCATCCGGAAAAATACAAATCAGAGTCGAAAACAAAAACCCCTTCTGTTGGCAAAAGAAACAAGAAGAATAGGGGAATCCTTGCTGAGCCAGAGGCACATTAAAATCCCATCAAACATTAACTCTTCTTTTGTCGGAAACAGGCCATTAGCATTTTGTGAAAAGCGCTCATTCTCTCCTAATCACTGGAAGGCCGCCCATTAAGACACTTGGAGCCCATTAGACACCATGAATTTTCGCGCCTCGCTACTTTAATTAGCAAAGAGTTGAAGGGATGCCCTGTTTACGTGCAAGCAGGTGTCATGTGTAGCATTCCAGAGGGAGGGGGACAGTGGCAAAGCGTATCAGGGAAAATCAGAGAGAAATATGTATTGACTTTCGATCGAATGAAACTTTAGGTTGTCATTGATTTTTTTTCTTTCTGAAATTGGTTTCATTTTCCCTCCTGGCCTATACTGATTTAACTCCAAGGTTCAGTGTAAACTAGTATGAATGTCATTGTTATTGTTGCTTATCCCCCTTAGATTGAACTCCAATTCAAATCGTGTCTATGAAATTGGGAAAATAGGAAGGCGGTAGCTTCTGAGATAAGGATCCGTGAGCACCCAGGTGCAAAAGTCTGACTTCTAGCTCATATGAAGATGACACTCACACACTCGCTTGAGCAACCCCTTTTTACTTCCTCTAGTATTTGCAATCCCTCTTATACTTCCTCTAGTATTTATAAAACTCGTTTAAAATATTAATATAAATCTTTAAATATTTTAAATCTTTAATAAATTTTATAATGTGCTGATTTTCATTCTAAAGTCCCCAAATTATTGTAAGATTTGATTTGCCACCATCCTTGCAGTAAAGAGTTGGCAATCCTATTTAAAATATATTTGACAGCTGATTTAAATTATGCTAAGAAGAATTTGCAATATGCATGCATAGTTAAATAGTTTTACTAAAAGTTCTTATTTTCTTCTAGTATTTATAAAGCTCATCTTAAACATTAATATATATCTTAAAATATTATAAATCTTTATTTTGTTATCTTTATTTATTTATGATGAAAATTTTATATAATTTGATAAAAAATATTCTTTTTTTTTATTGAGAAAAAAACTATTAAAAACTTTGGATTTTTAAAAAATAAATCTTTATATTTTCCCTCCATACATGTTGCCCAACACAAAAAAAAACTTTTGTTGAATGCTATTTTTCTATTCTATATCCTAAAGGAAGCGTATGTGAGAGTGTTCATTTTCATGTGAACTAAAATCAGACTTATGCCTTCATGTGCTCAAGGATTCTTACCTTCAGAAACTATTGCACTCCTCTTTCTTCGATCTCATGGACTTCGAATAGGAGTTCGAATAGGAGTTCAATCCGAGACAGGTAAGCAGCAACAGCAATATAGCCTATGATGTCCGTTTCAATGATAATAAAATGATGTTTTCAAAACACATCTGTTCAAAAAGACAAAGACGGGTTTGAGATTTGTAGTGGTACAGAGTGACTGATACGGGTATCATTTAAAATCGGTAACCTATTTCAATCAAAACTGTTATAAGAAAATTGGCTGTTGTTAATATTTAGATGAAACTCAATTCGTAAAACATTAGCTTCTTTCCGTAATGTAACATTTACATCAGTAACTACACGTTACAGCAGTGGAAACAAGTTATTCGATTTGATGAATTGAAATTCCTCATATTTTTTATCTTCGTGAGATTTAGAGTTGTGAATACCCAATGGAAAGTATTTTGTTAATTACAAATTATGTATATTATTCTTTTTATGTATGGGCCCTGTTTATATATCCGTATGTTTTAGGGCCACCAATTATTCTGACTTAGAGCATAAAAGCTCGGTGCATTCTGGGATATTATGTCTATCCTCTTTACATGATTTCATTTCTTGAAATGGACTATTTTTTAAAGAACCCGTCTATCCTCCCTTTTATATACAAGTGTCATGAAAAGGTGAACAAATATTTATTTCCTCAAATATTACATTATACATACATAACAGTTAAACAGTTTCATTAAATAAGTCAAAAATGTATATACACTTTGATATCAGTAAACCTTGATTATAAAAAAGATTTTTTTTAAAAATAAATTTTTATATGGCTCCTATAGTATTAAAAAATCAGTTAGTAAAATAATTTTCTTACTTCATTTATACATGCACAAAGTTTCACACTTCTATCCATATTTGAAAATTTATTTTTAATTTTAAATTTAGAGATATTTATCACAAAATTAGATAAAAACATTTATTTTGAAACAATAAATTTACATAAAATATCATAAATAAATATTTGTCAAATAGTAGATCAATCAGCCTTTATAACTTGGAAGAAAACTGTTACACAAACATATTGTTGTTCGCGATTACTGATTGAAAATTTTCAATTCACTTTTCATGAATAAGAGAAGTTGAAGAGATTGAATATTTAAATCATCTTAGAGAAACAATACAATTCCGAACAAGAAATTAAATTCTTTTCTTGCAATTATGTGAGTGATATTAAACTTTTGGAAAGTTAACACGTTTCGATATCGAGGAAAATTTTAGAATTTTGATTATTTAAGCCGTATTGACATATAATGGAAGTATATGTAAATATTGTTAAAAAAGGCAACTTTGTGGAGCATTGAAACATTTCCCTTCAACATGCTTTGTAAATATTTCTACTAATACATTATATAACCATTTGTTAAATTTAATAAAAGGCAAGAAAAGTTTTTGATTTCACCCTTTAAATAATTTATTGAATTACATGTGTTACCTTTGATCAGTTCAATAAAAAAAATTGTTCAAACATCATCAAAATATATAAAAAGTAGTCTAGATCAATAAACTTCCCTTTGCATTTTCATACAATCTTTGTAAACAGAAGCTTGAAATTCTTTATAAGCATAGATGGATGTAAAAAAATTATTTCTTATTAACACTTTTGTATTATGAAGACTATATAAAAATGTATTTAACTGACGTTTAATAAATAACCTTCACAGATTTCGAAGTATGTTTATACAATAAATTACTTTATTTAATGAATCTTTCTATTTGAAAATATACGTCTAAATGTAATATTTAATTAAATGAACGATGTTCCATTTTTTGGAACACTGCATTTATAAACATAGCTTGAAAAGCACAACGAAATACAGCATTAATGCTTTTGTGTCCCCTGCTATGAATATTATCAAACATTTGTAAGCGAATATAAAATCTCTACAATTTCCAAAAGTTTAGTCCTAAATGGTCTCGTATTCCATTTAATGTTTATGTGATTGATCCATTTCATGATTCGAAACGTAGTCAGTCAAATAACTGCCGGATCATACGCAAACATGTACAAATAAGGATTATATGCTTTTTCCTCACAACTATTTACCTTATTTTTTCCCATTTTTATATTAAACTCCTCTGAAGTATATTTAGCAAAAGTATTAAAAGAATCAATACTTTACCCAAGGATTCAACCTCAAGATTTTAAAGAATCCCAATACGTCAGACATTTCTGGAGATGGAAATAATTTCTTTGTATACTGAAAGTGTATTCGTTTGTAATCGACATGTATACGAGAACAATAATTCAATAAAGATGGAAGAAAATTAAAATTTCATACTTCGATCAATAGTTCTAATAATTCGAGAATTTTTTTCATATTAAATCTTCTTCCAATAAACTAACCATATTTAAAAAGATTTATTTATATACATGTCACCATTTAGGTTAAAGGAAAATATTTAATGGATGTTTATATTTATTGTATTCACTTTTATTTTATTAACATTCCTACATTATATTATATATATATATATATATATATATATATATATGAATCTGTGATTATCGTAACTATAGCTAGAAAAGAGAAGTGATATTCCCTAAATTATATCCATATTCTCTAATAAATGAATAGCGTAAAACGAATGTCATTGGAGAAAAATATATCTTGTTAACAAGCATTTCCTGACGATAAATACAATTGATACTTAAAAAGGAGAAAACTAAGGGATTATTTTGGAGAAAAAGAAATCGGGCATTTGAAGTTAAAATTTGAAGTAGAATTACAATTATGATGGCAAGATTATATGCTAAATTTCTATAGAGTTGCTAAAGAGTTACGAAGGTGCAGACCTAGGGAATGGTCATTGATTCAATATTTGGCACATATCTATATTTTAGGTGCTAAATCTATGAACCAAATTTTAACAATCTAGCTCTCTTCATTTTAGAACTTTGCAAACAAACTTCATCAGATCGAAATTTCGTTTATAGCTTGTGACAATTCTAAAAATGTGTTGAATAATTTTTGTATCAAATTTCATCTGTAAAGTTCAAAACTTTCTCAATGATATCGTGTTCACGGATAGACAGATAATTTCAGAAATATGTTTATTAGACTTATAGAGATATGAAACAATTATTCGTCAAAATCTCTGGTTTAGATAATTTGACGATAAGAATATTTTTTCTGTCTATTTCGTAGACGAAAACATTAAAAATATATATTTCTAAAACCTATATTGACAATATAGTAATGATATAGCTGAAAAAGTATTAATATAAAAATGATATCATCAAATTAATAATTTCTAAACTGTCGTAAAAATTTTTGATTTCTTATAATTGAAGCCTTTATTTAGCTTCATTCATATAGATTCTGAATGAAAACTAAAGTTAGAAAAATAAAATCATCTTTTTTAATTTGTCAGCCAAGAAGGTAATATTATGTACTTTTATAAAACTTTTATTGATGTTGATTGAAAATAGGCTGACAAAGTTATCGTCTAGACAAAGTTCTTTTTGAGTATGACTGTGGTTTGTAAATGGCATACTAATGAGGGAAATACAAAAAGTTCTGGGAAATAATCCCGAAGTTACTCGTATCTTGTATTAGAATTTCAGCAGTCAGTTTCGGTACGTGATGACTGCTATTTAAATATAACAATTATCATCCCTGTTTAGATGGGTAGAAAGCAATAGAATGATACAGTTTTAAAAGTTTACTTTTATTAATATAATTCCAATGTACAGTTTATTCATATAATGCCATCTCTGCTAGTAATAAAGATGGAAGTGTCTGCGTGTATGTGTGCTTATGCGGTCTGGAGTTACCAAATTTGATGCATATGTATTATTTTTAAAAAATAAAAATAAACATCTCGAAGCAGTTTTTTTTTTTTTCGAAATTTTAATTAATTAAAACTCAGACAGAAAAAACGCCTTCATATAGAGCTAAGGAAAACATAAAAATATAAAAATTATTTTTACAAAGTTAAAATAAAATTAACTCTCCAATGATATTAATTTGTTGCACATAATTTTGTTTTTGAGTTTTGATTAATCCTTTAAATATTAAGAGTAACAATGATATATTTTTTCACTGCTGCTTTTCGAAGGCATTTTGTTACAATATTTGATGAAGCTTTTTTCTCTTTGTTGGGATTAAGATATGAAGATTCGAATTTCCTATGATGTCTAAGTCACGTTTCAAGGCAAAACTTTTATGATACTTTTGTTGCATTTAAAATTAAGATCAATCAAATTTCAAGTTCAAAATCAATCAATGGCCAAAAAAATTTAAAATTCCTCCATTTTAAAATATTGCTGCTTTTTTACCTGAACTAAAGTTAAATATATAAAGAATATAAAATTAAAGAAATGAAAACCAGAATAAACAGAAATATTCAACGCTTTTGAAATAGTTCAAGTTATGTGCCTATCAAAATTTGAAATTTTAAAATATTTTGCAAGTGCAAAACAATTGACATTTTTAGCAATCATTAATACTAATGAATCAACTGGTTATTAAAAACGACTGGTTTATAATAAAGCTAATTAATATCAAAAAAATATCATTTGTCAAAAACATGTATGTTGAGTCATATACAGAAAGAAATATCTGAATCAAATAAGAATTCAATCATTTTTTTTAAATTTTAATGAATGCTTTTAAATTTTCTTTCTATGATGCTTTGTAAATGTGTGGACTTGTTTACAAATATTAACATAATTGTTTTGCCATTTTGTTTTTACATCTTTATCGTTATATAAAAACCTAATTCTATTTTTCAACAATTTATATATATATATTTATATACAATATATATATATATATATATATATATATAAACTATCCTCATTTTACCTTTTTCCAATTTTTTATTCATTTTATATGTTATTTTTGTAAATAATATGGAATCTTAAAATCACTTGCTTCTAAAAATGACCACCAGATGGCTTACTCATTAGGAGTCAAAATTTAATCAAAAATTGATTATTCAACTAATAATTCAATTTTTCAAAAATTAATCCTTAGCACTCCGATGTCTCCTTTCGGGAAACATTCAAAGTTGTGCGTCATTTCGTCGGTTTTTTTAACTATTTTCTTAAATTTTGACTGATTGAAATACTTAAGAGTGGTAAAAGTATGTAGAATAATTTTCAGAGAAAATACAACTTAAAAATATCATATATATTAATTTTTAGGAGCAATAAACAAGTCCTCTTATTCGGCAAGTATGTATGCATCGAATAACTTTTTGGAGTGCTATGGATTAAAGTATCAAATTATGGCTGCGGATGCCCAATTGTATAAAATTTTTTAGTTTTATTTCATTCGGAAGTACATGAAAAACCAATAATAATATTCTCCTTTTAAATTTCTGTCAATTAAATAAAGTGTAATTGAATAAAAGAAAATAAAAAAAATTAAAGACTCAATCATCAACCAGCTCAATACCATCACTTTTCATCGTCAATAAATCCAAATGCAACTCTTCCAGTAATATCTCTTCTTGACGGGTGGAATATAATTTATTAGTAGACAAATATTTTATAGTCATCGCAAATGCATTCGATTTTAGGTTAAAAATATAAACGTCAAGTTCTTTCAGTAAATTCCAAGCAAGTCAACATTATATACTTGCAATTTATTCAGACAGCTTTGGTTTTGAAAAGAAAATCACAGTTTTGTGTAACGTCTCAATATCTTTTCCTCAGCTAACAATATGCCATTTTCTGCTGTAGACTGTCCCGCATATCTATATGCTTCATTTTACAAACCGAATTATTTACGGCATAGAAATTTCTCTAGTGACTTCTGAGTTATGAGTCGTAATTCTGGCGCTCAACCAGCAACATTCCTTCGGTAACAAGGTTAATTCCTGCATCTAGGCAAAGCACAGATCTCTAAAATCATTAGCTCCCCAGTGGCCAATAAAACACAGAACTACATAGTCACTTGTATTTGGATTCGAGATGCATTATCTGATGCAGACGTCACAGATAATCGGGTCTCATCCGCCTTGTTAGAGGCGTACTGATTGCGTACCACTATCACGTGGCCTCGCTTTACAGAGAAGCGCCGAAATGGACTCCTATTCGTCCTCGCAAGTCGCATTATGCTGCGTTATTAATGATTCCCAGGTGGCAACGCTCGCTTCGCAATCCGAGCCTTAGAATGCTAAGAGGGTACGTGGGTTTTCAGAAAAGAACCTGCCATCGACTAACATTACATTTTCAGCCCTGATTCCTATCTGAATAAAAGGCAAGCGAAAGAATGTTACATTTACAGAAAGGAACCAAACCCGTGGATTTATTTCTTGGTATCTTAATTTTATACATTCGATAAATAATGCATGTATCGTATTGGATTTCATAGAGAGTGATAGTAATATCTTAGTCTAAATTAATGCTTTTAAAAATTCTTACATACGGAGAGCTTTATCATGCTGAATTAATACTGAATAGTTTTTATTGTGAAATACTCTCTTTTCAAAGAATTTTCATGCACTAAACTATGAAAAAGTAATTTTAATGATTATTTGCTTATCATAATGAGAAATTCTTCACGATCATATAATATTAACATTTTTAGACCGCTAACAAGAATTTTTTACTTCGAAGTTTTGAATTAGTTCAAAAATATAAGATATATAGATTTTCTTTCATAAAATAAAATTCAAATGGAATATGTTGCCCCATAGCCACATAAACATTGGGTACAAGTTTTGAAAAGCATTGCGTTTGTGCTACCAATGTAATAAAATATGCTGTTTATAACTCTTTTATAGTCTTTCGTCAAAGGAAGAAGATAATCGAAATTCTTGGTAAAATTTTCAAATAAGAGTATCATATTTAATTGTTTAAGATTTAGTTTAGTTTAATTAAAATTTCTTAGTAAAAGTATGAAATTTAGTTATTTTAGACATCTTAGGAAGACGATGATCGAAATTCTTATTAATATTTTCAAATAAAAGTATCAGGTTTAGTTGTTTAAGATTTAGTTAAGTTTAATTAAAATTTCTTAGTAAAAGAATGAAATTTAGTTATTTTAGACATCTTAGGTTTAAATGAAAATCATGCAGGATTTTACCATTAAAAAAAAGAAAAAAGGAAACATGTTTCAGTAAGAATTTTTATGAGTATATCATACCCAATGAAAGCAATTTCATTTTAGTGTATATCAATATTTTTTGTATACATTAATATTTTGTGTATATTTTTCTTGTATTTTTATCCCATACTAATATTTTGAATTTGTTTAAAGTCTCCTTAATAAAGTTCTCCACTAATTATACCCGGCTAAGATAGATTAGTTTCCAAATTGTTGTAGGAAGCCCAATTCTAGTTTTTGTTAACAATTCTATGAAGATTTTTTTGTTCTTTATTTTAAAAAAGATGACATTTTCTTAAGAGAATTATAAATATTGTCATAATGTAGTCATCAGGCTTTATTCCTCTTATTTGTCGTTAGCTAACATTCTGTGGTATTTGATAGTTCTAAATGAATATTGTAAAATTTACAATATACAGAAAATTATTAATACTCCAAAATGAAATTATTAATACTTTAATGCAAAAAATTATTAATAGTATATTACTTTTATAAATAGCATTCATGATGGTGTTGATGCCTTGTCCGTGTTACACGAAGGTGATTCAGTAGCTTCTGAAAGTAAAAACCCCTGAGCACCCGAATGCAGAAGTCTAACTTATAGCTCAAATAACGTTGAAACGCATACACATTCACTTGCACGACACCTTTTTCAGAGGGGGGGGAGCACATTCATAAGTCTCACTGATAGAACACAAGGGAAGAACAATCATATCCGAACCAGGACTCGAACCCGGGAAGTCCAGATCACGATGAAGACGGGCTACCCCTAAGCCAGGAGCCGGCATAACCAGTATTAAATGTATTAATTAAAATACATAAAACAATTTGATTACATAAATTGAAAAATTAAAGAATATTATTTTATTTTTGATTGAATGTTAATGAATTAACAAAACATATAATTTTGATTCATGATGATTTTCATAAATCGTATTAGACTATCAATAATAAATGTACTAATAAATAGTACGAAATACTCTTCCTTTTGTATTTTTTATTGTTGCTATTTGTTCATCTTTACTATTGAAATGTCGAAAAGAGCATATCGGAAATTATTTTTAATCCATTTTCCATATTTGCAGAAGTTTTCTTTTCCATTAATTCTATTTAGATTAATCAAAATAAAATACTGCAAAGTTTTAATAAAAAATTTAGATTTTGTGAGGAAATATTGTTCTGAGAATATAATTTTATGCAATAGTTTATTGAGGATTCTTAGAGAATTTTCAATGGGGAAATATATTTTTTTAAGATGCATTTATTTTATTGCAACTAAAAATATATGAAAGCGATGATCGAATCTATGTAATTTGTAATCAAATTACATAGGCTTTTAAATTCTCATATAAAAATGTTAAATATTATTAAAATTACTTTTTCATCCTATAGAAATGTTAAACGTTATTAAAATTACTTAAATCATTGTTTTTTAATTTGCTGATTTGATGCATCTAGGAAATAATTTCGAAACTATTATCTGTTATCCAGAAAATATTTCTAACGCTGTCTTA
This sequence comes from Argiope trifasciata, assembly GCA_026543055.1. Classification (NCBI taxonomy): domain Eukaryota; kingdom Metazoa; phylum Arthropoda; class Arachnida; order Araneae; family Araneidae; genus Argiope; species Argiope trifasciata. The sequence goes on from JAPMOQ010005939.1 coordinate 55,163, forward strand.
ACATACAATTCATTAAGTACTTAAAATGTACAAACTAGATTTCCGTATTTTTCCCTAGATGACACAAAACTTTAAAAATATTTTTATTCATAGCTTCGATAACTCATATTTATATTAACTTATCAAATCTTATATTCGGTCATAAGAAACAATCGCTAATAAATAAATATAATAATTAAGATATGTAATAACATTTTTGCTCAAAATTTATATCAATCAAAATCTTACTTTAAAAAAAACTTTCTAAATTTGGTCCTTCTATCAGCTGTTTAAAAGTGGAGAGAAAAGAAATCAAATAATTTCATTTAAGAAATTAATACCATAGAATCAAAATCTTAGAATGCCTTAGAAAACAACCAAATAAATTAATTTAAGGAAAGAAGGTTTTATATCAGATTTTTATTTGATCTAAAATCTGATATGTACCAATAATTTTGGTATTATTATAGCATGACACAATACATAAAGAGAGTACATTGTACTTTTAAGTTGCTGTATTTTATTCACTGTGGTCATAATTTTAAAAAAGCGTTTTCGGCCCAGAGAGATTTAAATTTTATCAATCAATCGAAACTTCAAGATTTAAATTTTCCTAATTACATTTTTCCTGATAAAAAAATTTCTTAGCTACACACTTTTCTAATTAAAGAAACTAAAAACCCATCACTTATAAAAAAAAAACTGCAATACCAATATGTTCCCAAGAAATTAAAATAATCATTTAATTCAGTTCTCAAATTCTCTTGAACTCTTCGAAAATCATGAATAATTTTCAAATTTACTAAAACCTTAAAAGCAAAAATACGAGTGGACAATACATTTTGTCACAAACTTTAGAAAAAGAACTGTCGTTTTAGTCAGAAAGTTCTTGTTGCTGTAAACTCGTTTATGAATAAATGAATTATTCAAAAGCAATACAAGAATTATTTTTGTTTAACTATTCTATTTCTTTTAACTACAACTACTTCGATTAACTTCCCCATTAACTATTATAATATTATTTTTAATTTGTGCACTTTTTTAGCATCATAAAAAAGAACGTCTATAAAAGATTTTATGAAATGGCTGAAGTAATAGAAAATGTAAATAGTATAAGCATTTAATTAATGGACACTGTTCCATACTTCGCCGGAGGGAATAGAAAACATAAACAAGAAATATAATGAAAATTTTCATTTGATGCTTTAAAAGCCTTGTTAGTTAGTCTATCAGAAATTCTCTGTAATTAATAAAGAATATGTGTCTGTGCATTTCTGGATGTTGGAGCTCGATAAGCCAGACTATCTGACCTAGGGCTACAAAATTTTATAAATGCCTACTTTAAAGAATGAGGAGTCGTATCTTGAAGATTTTTAAAATTTTAATTAGAATTTATTGAATTAAAAATTAAGTGAGATTTTGAATTTTTCTTTCCTTGTTAAGTTCAGAAAATATTTTTGTATAAAAGTAATTTGTTCACCATACAAAAATTTTATATTTTTAAATAAATAAAAATTTTAAGAAGATAATTTTTAAAAACATTGTTTTAAAAAAATATTTTTCAAGAATATTGCTGATTACAATTTATTTCTCGTGTCATTTTTTTCTTGAATTCAAATAAGTTTTTTTTATTATCATGATTTTCATCAATTTATTTTAATATTACAATGAAAAATAAACCGTCTTCATTATAGTATTAAACTTGAATGATCTTTTTCCATTATAAAAAAAACGTAGACTATCTCTCGTACTAGACTATCAAACGTTAAATCTCTCGTAATATTGAAAACGTGTGTATGTGAGACTTAAAACATTTTTTAAAAATGAAAAAAAAATCAAATTTGATTTTTTTTAATTACCACCCTTTAAAACTCTCTGAGTTTAAAAGCAATAATTAGAATTATATCTATCGTGCTATTTATGTATTGATGCGCATGAAAAATCAAGAATGCAATGAGTTAGATGGGTAAAATTTGGTATAAGGGTTTTTAATCAGAATGATATATTTCTGTCAAATTTTGAATGAAATCAAACTGTAATATCGTATTAGTAAATATTTTAAAAATTATAACATAAAAACATATTGATACGTACGTTATGATGCTTCTATGAGTATCAACATTTTGAGAAAATTTTGCATCATGTGAACTGTCTATTGACGTATTTATTAAAGCTTTAATTCAAAACACAACAAACAACAATGATGGACTTTGGTATTTAGCTCTTTCCTTAAATAGATTCTTAGTTTTGAAACTACAGCTCAGCATCAAATTCTGAACTATGAATCTATGCTTCCGTAAGCAAGCGAATACAATAAACCAAAAATGTTAAGAAAAAATAAATATATAAAACTTCCGATATAATCTGTGTTAAATTTTATAATCAATGTTCACAATCAATGGAAGTCTTTGCAAAATTTATATTTTTTTCTCTTCGCTTTTTGACAAATCTAATCCCTTAAAAACGCCATGATTTTTTTAATATTCAAGAATCTGTTTTACCGCTGTTTTTCCTGAATTTTTAAAGTAGCAAGGTCGCTTTTTACGGGATAATATTTTCTACAGACTCCTTAAAAAATTTCAATATTATGAATTCAACCAGAGGGAATAATCTCCCTGAATCATACTCTCTTTTTCTCTATTAAAGGTATTTGTGTATTATTAACCACAGACTATTAGTGAATAGCAACTAAGAAAACTACTACTATAGTTTTAATTTTGACGATTTTTTTTATCAATACCCAAATATTAGAAAAATTACAAACTTACATGGAAGAATAAATCTTTTTTAATCAAGTGAGAACATGACGTGTTTGGTGTGAGGCACCAAATTGGCGATTTATCGCTTTTGAGGCAAGATTTTTTTTTTCTTTTTTTTGCTTTTAGGTTATTAGAAAGCAATGCAGAATATTGTTACATTTGGCGATTTATAGCCAACTAATGTTGCAACTTGATTTCCAAATTATTCATTTTCTGTATTCTTACGAATTATCATTAATTTAAGTCATTAACCGGTTTAAACAAATTTAAAACGATCATGAGACTACTGGTTTACGCATTCGTTGATATTTAGAGTAACGAGTGATTTTTTTTTTCGTCTCAAAATCGGTCGGGCTCCAAAACTTCGTTTGCTAATTAGAAAATTTGAAAATGAAAGTTTAAAAATATTACGTTATATATATATAGAGAGAGAGAGAATCACGTGATTGTTAATCCCTTCAACTGATTAATGGCTTAAATTAATTAAGACAAATAAGGACTTCAAGTAATAATGCTCTCATGCAAAAACTTGAAATTTGCGATTGTAAATTTCATTTTTTTACCGGTAGATAGCATGATTTGACACATGATTACAATTGTAACCATAAGTTCACATATTAAATTCAATTTTTTGAAATCATTATGTTTTTGAAATTATCATGATTATGAGTAAAAATCTGCGATGTATAAAATAAAAATCTACGAAGGATCAAACTTTGACAAATTTGGTTCAAAACTTGATAAGGATCTACACTTTATATGTTAAATTTCCTTCCAATTTTCTTCTTTTCATAATTATCATATAAACTTATATTCGAATAGCCAGACTTTCTTCGAAGGTATTTCATTCAAAATTTGATAGAAAACTACAAATTAGGAATAAAGACCATATATCAAATTTTATCTATACAGTTTTACTTTTTTAAGTTATCGTGTACACAGACAGGCGGAAAAAATTCCAAATGTATGTTTTTTGGTCTCTGGAAGGTCTGGAACTTGGATATACATCAATGCGAATTCATTTATTTATTTTCATGATTATATTATAATCTTTAATAAAAGAATTTTCACTTCTGGCTAGATGTCTTTTTTGATATTTTAATCTACAAGGTTAAAATGAAAATTCCAATTTAAAATTTTAGGCATTTAAGTCTCGATTTATCACAGTTCACAATTTTTTTAGTTATCTAAATTCCATTGTTGCCGTTTGGCAACATGCTAGGTTTAAACCGTTCTTTTTTATTTCATGATATGAATAATATTATTTTTGAAGACAAAAACCCTCTTCAATTTTAATAAATGTATTTTTTAAACACATTTTTATAAAATTGGAAATTTAAAGGTAAATTCTATGATGTTATAAAAAAAATTAATAAAATGAGTTAAAAAATTATGTGATTTGTGAATACTTAATTTTAAATAACAATAGTGTTTGCATGATATCATAATTCTTGCATGCTCTAAAGTTAAAGGAATATTATTTATTAACAAAAAGCTATACTGAAATCTATTTAATTTACAAAATTTACTACTTATGTAATAAATGCTGTCTTTGATTTCCTAAGGAAGTATTATATTAAAGAATTTTCTTATATTTCAGTTCCCTATCTCAAAAAAGTGTAATAAGTATTTAAAAATAATAATCTGAGAATTAATCATTTTTTAGAATGCCGATTTGTCTTCAAGAAATTATATACAAGCTTCTTTAATTCATCTTTCAAACTATAACTAGTTCAAATTTTTTCATAACTTTTCATATTCATTTATTGTTAACTTTATGTTAGTTAATAACAACAGAATTTTTGTGATACATAATAAATGAAGAATACTCTTTTAAAATAAAAAATTTTGAGTTGGATTTTAATTTCATAAATGTTTTTACATATGCATCCAGATGTCCTATATATCTGCTTACAAAAAAAAAAGTTTGAAAACACTCTGAAAAAGTTTGCCTTGCTATCACTACCATTAAAAAGCTGCTTGTTTAACAGTGATAATTCAAAAATATATATTAAACGGTAATTTTAAAGGTGTTTCTATTAATTTTAAAGAATTAAAATATTTTAAAGAATAAATCGTTTTATTTCTTTGTCATTTATTTTATATAAACATTTTTTCCAACTCTTAATGTTGCCGATTACTTTTGGGCCACTTTCACTTATTTGTTAACCATTATTCCAATTTTTAAAAATAAACTTTCATCATTTATAAATCTTTGATTGATTGATCGGCAAGGAAGGATAATTTTATTAATATAATTGATAATTTTATTATTATGTTATTATAAAAATAACTTTTTATTCATAGTAACCCAAGGCTAAATTATCTGTCATAGTTCAAAAAGTGCTTTATTATATTTATATTTCCATAAATAAAAACGATAATTTACCATTTGTCATCGAAAGTATTTATTTGTTATTTAATAACTATTTAATTGATGTCAGAGGTGGAAATTGATACCCTCAGAACCCTGAAAGAAATATAATTTCAGAAACCAATAGAACTGCATAATAATATCTGCTTATTTTTTGTTACTTTGGTGTAAAATACTCCGAGTAGATAATCCCACATTCCTGACGGAATTTATCCAATTTTCCAGTCCATTATATCATTTTAAAAATGTACAAAAAAAATTAACCCAATTTCTTCCAAAAAAAAATCCTCGTTACAAACACTCTCGTGATTCACCTATATATTTTTTACTCCCCTCTTTTCTCTACCACAAAAGTAATTAGCAATTTCCCAACTCGTTTTCAGAAGAAAAAAAATTGATGACAACCACTTAGGCACTCCCCCTTCTCCCCCTCCCCTTATCTAATAACCCCTTCCTGACCACTTAAGCTTCTTCCCAAACATGGCACTAACTAATGATTCTTCCTCATACATACCTCATGACGCTTCCTTCCTATCTTCCAGAGACGGAGGGAGCACGTCCTTCCCAATATCGTCTGCTATGCATCACCCTTCACCTCTGAGGAATCCCGCGTCGGCCATATTGGAACTTTCTCTCTCTCTTCTTCCTTGCTCCCCATCCTCCCTGCGATGATGCTCTTCGGATTCCGGCAGGCAGTTGCCTCGCTTCAACGATTTTTGTTTGTTGCTCATTTTCACTGCTTCAGAGGCACTGGACCAAAGAGTTTTAGATTGCATTTTTAAAGGAGCACACCAAAGGGTAGACGATCTTTTTATTCTTTTTTTTTCCCTGGGCTTGTTCTTCTTGGAATAATTTTGTTTCCTTTTCGATGCTGGGATTTGTTTGTTTAAAATCACTCCCTTGGACTCAATTGCTTTGTTAGAAAAGAGTTGTTTTAAATTTTGTGTTGTCGTTCCATTTTGTTTTTGAGTTTATTTAGTGAAATTGAGAACTCAGGCGTGAAGGTTGACATCTCAATTAGTACATTTTAGTTTTTTTTTTTCAGAGGGGTGGAGAGGCACTTAGCTAATTTCAGAGGATAAGTACTGGAAGTTTTATAGAAAAAGGGCATTTCAGGATTGCTTTCCTATTTGATTCTTTTTTTAGGATCAACAGACATATTTTTAATTATTTGCACTGTGCAAACATTGAAACAAAAGACGTAAAAAAATTGTTAACGCTAGAATAAATTAGTTCGTTACTTTGACGAATTTTAGATTTTTTTATAATTAAATTGACGAAAATAATTATTTTCATAGAAATCTTTGTTGATTTATTCTGAAACAGAAAAGCAGTTATTTGCACTATTTTTTTAGATATCGAAAACATTAAATTTGAAATTCTACAAAAAAATGCATGAATTTATTTTATAATATAGATATATATATAATGCAATATACATTTTAATAAATAAATTTTTCAATGTGTATAAAACTCTTACTGCTTATTACGAAAATAGAGAGACAACTATTTGTAAATATTCAGAAAAAAATGTATTCATGAAATGAAAGAATTATTTAGTATATTTTAAAAAGAAAAATTATTTAGTATATTTTAAAATGAAAAATTATTTAGTATATTTTAGTTGATCTACGAATGAGAAAAAAATGTAGAACTTAAAAATTTTGTGTAATGGTAATATTTTAGAAATTATTTTTTTTTTAGTTTGGAAATTAAATTTTTTAAATGAATAATAAATAAAATAGATGAGCTTTACATATAAAAATATAAAATGATTATCAAATTGAAATATTATAGCAAAAAATAGACATTACTTGTCAATTCTATTATTAATATACGAAATTTATTATGTTTACATGTTTTGGTAATGCTTTATCATTTACTACCTATTTCTTACTGGACGGTTTGGAATTGGTATAAGTACTGAACTATTAAAGAAGTTCTGATAGCGAATCTTATTGATGACTTTGCATCTGATTTAAATTAATAAACAAAGGAATTAAGATACTATTTTCAAAAGAGAACATAGAAAGTTAGATATTCTTTCTTTTAAAATAATTTTGTTTCATTTCCCTTGCTGAAATTTATTTAAAACACTCTCGTACTGTATTAATTGCCTAATTCGAAAGCGCTATAAGAAATATCCTGTTGAATGGCTGTTTATGTGACTTGGCTGCTAAATCCAGAATGAATATTAACAATTCAAACAGCACATATTAATTTATAATAATAAAAAAATAATTTAAAAATAAATGTTACAGATTTGCAGATATTTATCATTCTTTTAAAATTTTAGGGTATAGATTTGTGTAAAGATTAAGGGTTTTTATTTTTTTTTTATTTTTATGCACAATTATTCGAATTGTTTCTTATTTGTATTGCCGGAATTTTTTTACCAATTTTATTCTCGCTTCTTGAAGTATTATAATTTTAAAGATGTTGTAGACTGATTTATTACTAGCATGAATACGCGATTTTCGTTTTCTATAATTTGGTTACTAATTAATTTAAATTAATTCTTATTCCGCACCTGCTATTAAGTCATATTGTAAATTTGGAAAAAGATTAATTTCAGGGTATTCATTATTATGAACTATAAATTAAATACGAAAAATATAAAATAACAAAAAATTTTAAAAGTCTATTTTTAACATATTTGTAAATTAAAGCACGATTCTTAAGAAAAAAATATATTTATCGAATTCGTCACATAAAAATTACTACAAAAAAATTTAAAAGGTTATGATTTAAAAATTCGGATGCAGTTTATAAATCCTTATTGTGACTTCTAACAAAACATCTTCTCTAGAAGAAAATCAATCTTTTTTTTTTTTTCATTTTATTAGATTCAATATTTTCAATTTGAATTCAATATTTTCGCATAGCAATTCTGATAGGTAGCTATTTAATGAATAAATCTTAAAATGCATTATTTCTGACATAGCTTCAAAAACAAGTTGTCACAAATATAATCTAACGGTACAGTTTCAGTAATATATAAATAAAACATTATCAAAACTTTTAAGAATATGAATTCGCTTACTGAATTTCAAGGCATTAGAAAAAAATTCTTTATTTTATACTATCCTTGCTTTAAAAACTGAGTCGTTCATTTTGAAATTATACTTAATGAGGAATAAATATCAAAGAACATACGATATTTTTTTCCTCTAAGTTTGTTCTTCTAAGAATAATTCTACTATATTTCTACTTGGTGAAACTTGTTTATTAAAGCTGTCCGATTTTATATCACGATTTCAAACTTTAATGGATACAGTTTGTTTAAATTTTGTTTTGTTATATTGTTGAATGGATGTCTATATAGTTTGTTTTTCTAACTCGGCTATAAAGTCTGGCATCTCAATAAAAATAAATTACTTTTCCTCAATAAAAAAAAGTTTAACAAACTTTATGATATTGTTGATAGTGCATACTTTATAAAAAAAAAATATTCGAGAAGATATAGAAAGTGCAGAAAGTTTTAAGTATAGACGTTTTACAAAAAAATAGGCGTATTGTCACGTGTTATTTATTGTGAAAAAATTAAATTGCTTTTGTCCGCAGACAGAACATGAATATCAAACCATTAAAAAAGTAAAAGATATTCACAAATTATTCGAATAAAAACAAATTTTTTATGCTTTTTAATTCAAGAAAAAAATTATTGCCATTTTCATTGCTTGTATATCACTAAATAAATAATTCTAAATTCAAAAGAGAATAATAAAAGATAAACTACATTTCTTTTTTCGCATAAAATTTCTTGCTCTTAGAATAAATTTGCCTCCTTCACAGTTTTGCATTTGTTTATGAAATTTATTCCCACCAACTCCTTTGCTTTGATATAAATAGTTGCTATAAATTTTATATTGCCATAGTCGTTCATTTAATGTATGATTGTATATTTTGCATTTTTATTAAGTTTTGAAAGAGATAAAATACATTAAAAATTATTTATTCGAAAAATATATTTTAAAATACACTAATAAAGATTTAACTGATATTTTAGTTCTATTAATCAAATAACTTTTAAAAGAAAACAAAGCAAAAAAATATTTTTTTAGAATATTTATTTTATTAAATGATTCTTTAATCGAGATTTTTATCCCAATTTAAAAATTGCTTTTTAAAATATAATGTGAAATGACAGATTCGGGAAACAAAAATAAAGTTATTATGAAATTTCCCGAAGTAATATTTAAATTTATAATATAAATTCATTAAAAAAATCTTCATTGCTCGTTTCAATAAAAAAATAATTAATAAATAGTTGCTGTTTTCAATGCTTTAAAAATTTGCATTTCATAGAAGCATATCATAGAATGCACGATATTTTTATTTTTAGGCTTTGGGTTCATGAGAAACTTGTTTACATACTTTTTGTTTAGAATACCTCCCAGCGACAAGAGTATTTTGATCGAAAGAGTTCTAAAATATTGTATTCTCACGTTCCTTTATTTTTTGATGCAACTAATTTATATTATATCCTTTACGTGAAGGATGACACTTCAATTAATAAACAATTTTTTAAAAAACTCTTGAGAAAGAAGAAATAAAAAAAATTAATAAATGACCTGCTCAACATTGAAAGATTTATAGTAAGAGGTGTGGAAATTTATGTTTATTCCTGAAAAGATTTATTTTATTTTCTAAACTCTTTAATTCAGTCAAGCAACTATTGACATTTTTAAAGTTAATTTTATCATAACTAAAGTTTTTATAGGAATATCAAAAATGTAAATTTAAAAACAGTGAAATTTTTTTTTCTTCACTAGATGAGAATTTTATCATGGTAATTTAAAATTCACAATAAATTATTGCAGCCATACATCATAAAACTTAATTTTAATTGTATGACTCGATGTAAAATATGTTTTAGGTTATTTCATTTATTTAAGTCGAACATATTTGAATACTCATAGAGGGACCTTTAATCTTTTTAATGAAATTAAGCATGATAAACTATTTATTAATGTTTAAACCATTGCTAATGTTTATTTTAAAATTTATCTTCCGGGATGGTAAAGTAAAGAAATAATTAAAGAACACTTGATACGCACAATAGCAGTGTATTTTATATTTTCAATGATTTCTTTTGAGTAATGTAATTTAAGAAAGTGGTATATTAGCATATTATTTATGAAAAAAGTAGCATGTTATTTATGGATAGTGTTTTAGAAACTGACCAGTTAAAATATAATTTTATATTCTTTGTAACTGAAAATTATTTTTCAGAAATCATAAATTTTACAAGTGAATAATTATTTTCAATTATTCACCTGTATTATTCAATTGTTGCAAAATTGATATCATATATTACATAAAAGATTTTTTTATCTCTTTCAAGATAAAAAGACAATATTATTTTTATAATATCCGTGTATTCATATTAAACTTCAAAATATGTTACTGAACTTACCATTTTCTAATAAAGTAATAATAAGGTTAAAAAGCATTGCTATTTCTAATATTAGAGTTTTTACCTGATTGCATATTATTTTTCCAAGGAAAATTCATCAATTTAATGCATTCAGATGTTTTTAAAGAAAATAAATAGTGACATCCAAAGTTGTAAAAATGATTTAGTTTCCCTTTTGTAAATTTCACCAAATATTTCGTGATTATACGCAAATAAGTATTATGAATAAAATTATCTTTCAACTATGCAATATTGTATTTTAGTTCTTTGTTTTCATACGAAATAATGTAAAATGTTTAAAAAATTAAATATTTAAAAGAAAAATGTATGTTCAGTTGACATTTTTCACAGAAGTTAAATGCAGATAGCAAACGTCTAACATCGTATAAATTTCCTAACATTTCTTTCTAACCCTTAATAGCTTATTAGTACTATCAGATCTTCACGACCTCACACATGTATTTAACTTGTGTATCAGCTACATTTAATTTCAAATAAATATTTTACGCATATTTTGAGGCTTATAACCGTCTCTAAAAAGAATTTTTTTTATTATGTTGATTCCCATGGCATCAAAATGCAGTTATTTTATCATAACCAGATGCATACGCGATAATTTGAAATAGATTACTATGATATTATTAAATATCATAGTAATCTATTTCAAATTAAACATTGTCGCTTAGATCAAAGTAATTTTATTTCCTGTTCCCAAATTTTTCTTTCTTGGCAGTAACAAAAGGAAAAAAATCTCACTATTAAATATTACAATAATGAAATCCATTATTGAAAATTCTGCAAAAAAAAACTTTAAAAATTATCAAATTTATGAAAAAATAGTAACTGCATTGTAAGTTACATCACTATAATGGTATTTTTTAAAAACTTCAAAAGGCATTTTGCCTTTTATTTTTGGAAGTTAAAACAAACAAAACATCAGAGTCTCACAGAATTTTTATAACTAATTATTCTAATTATTTAAATTTCAAAAAATTATTTCTTTGGTGTACATTTCCACCTTCCAAAATATATTTGTACCAAATTTGGTAACTCTAGAACAAGTATACAAAAGCACACACACATATTCATTCTCCGTTATTAACAACAGAGATATAGATAAAAAATGAAGTGAGAAATTCATTAACATCTATCAATAATTAAATAAGTTCAACTTGTAAATGGAGGCAATGTCATGGAAACAGTTAAAATATTAGGCGAAATTTACGACTACATTAGCCATGTGACTGTGACATAACTTGAAATGACGGGTTAAAAATAATTTGATATCACTTATTTTTAGTGCTAAACGCAAAAATTCCACAATTTGAAATATATTTTTTTAAACTGTCCAACAATTGAAAATCTGTTTCCTAATAATAAAAACCAAATTTTCACTTTATTTGAATAAAGTCATATTTCAAATTTTTAACAAGAAAAAAAAAATTCTTTGTCTCTTGTTTTTTCTCTCTTTCCTCGTTGGCAACATGAGATATCATATATCCACCAACGGTTTAGAAATGGCGGAAAGTATACCACAGCATCACCTCATGCTTCCTTACACAATGTACACTCCCACCCCTCCACGGACACATCGATCCCTATTCCTTCCTCCCAAACCCCATCCTTTAATCCAAACTCGCTCCCTGCCTCCTAATCCAATAGAATGTGCGCATGCTCACATTTCTATAAATCGATAAGTAGTTCTCTTTCTTTGTAATTGTAACCTCAGAGGGATGCTGAAGATCACAGAGCTAAATTTCAATTGTTTTTGAAAGTTAATTAATATTTTCTTTTCTGGAAACAATTAAAATAAGTCAGACTATAACAATTTTAACTTAAGTTTGAGTAGTAAATTCTTTTTGATTGTAAATTGATTTTTTACCACTCTAACTATTACAAAATCAAAAAATGTTACAATAATCTTATAATTATAAATGCTTTAAACTTTTCTCAGTCCAAGTAAGTAGAAAAAAATATATAACTTCATTTTTCTATAACTCTTTTAAATCTGTTATGACAAGACTGTTATCCAGAATGACAAAAGCATTCATTTTTAATCTATTCTATTTTTTTAAATACGATTCATTCAAGCCAAACACAGAATTTATCAATTTTTAGATCAATTATCAACAAATTATATGTATTTTATATACATTTAATATATTCATGCAGTTATTTTACAATAAAAAGGGTGATGTAATGTAACATACTTTGATTCCTTCCTTACGCATTTTTTATTTGATATTTTCCTTATTTTTAAAGCATGCTTTTTTTATCGCATGTACATAATAGATGGTACTATTTTCATAGTTTCAAAAATTGATTGACTAATAATTGATTGATTTAATTAAACTTTGATTCCTTACTAATGGCATCATGTAAGTGAATTTCAGAGAAAAAAAATTTACATGAGGGCATGGTATTAAGAATAAATTAAAGATTAAAAGATAAAAAATAATAATAATCAAAAATAAATTTCTAATATTTAATGCAGTACTAAAAATTCCTTTTAATAATCAAAATTTTAAATATTGTTTTCTTTTAAATACCTCAGTTAATCAAGAAATTTATTACTAAGTAATTTTTTTTTGTTCTCGGAAGATATTTTTCAACCAAATATTCATAGAAAATGTAACTCTATGATTAATTAGGATAAATTTGGAGATAATTTAAGATTCTTATTATTAATTTTAAAGTAATACCTTTAGACTCAGTTGAAGTATGGGAACAATTTTTTGACTGAAATTAACAAATAAACTGATACACTTTTTGATTCTATTTTATTTTTACACAATGTGATTATTGGCTGAACTTTGTATTATAGAATATCGCCATTGAAGTGCATAGAATGAAATTTACATTCTACAGTTCTTTTCCTTCGATTTTAATACATAGCCATAATTTTGCAATCAAGATGCATAATGCACCGAATTGTATTTAACTATTTAAATGCGATTCTCACTTAAACTGAGGAATAGAGAAACCAATTGCTATCGGTTCTCTGATGAATATCGTCCATTATCAGATAAACTTATTTTATATAATTCTCGCAAAAGTAAATAAAAGGATACAAAGTTTGTAGTAATTTAACAAATAAATATTCAAAATGCCGTGAATAAAATTGCATTAAATATAAATAAAAAGATTTTACATAGTACAAAGATAAGACTACTTGGCATTATTTAATAATTTCAATCATAAATTTTTAATTAAATAAGAATAAAGAAGTTGCAATATTTCTATCAATCTTTTTTTCAAGGAAGTAATAAAAAGTTTTCCTTTCAAGTTTAATGTCTATAAAAATATGTTAAATAAGGATGTAATACAATTCTTGTGTAATATATGAATATTGTTGTCATACAACTTATTTATACCAGTAATAAAGAAGTTGCTATATTTGTGCAAGAATAAAAGAATTCTTTTATGAAACTCTTTCAAAGAAATGAGCAATAAAGAAATTTCATTTCATTTTTAATATCTATCAGAAATCCTCAAATCCTCAAATTAAAGTATCATACAATATGGTAAAATATTGAGAAACTATGAACAATGTTATGAATACTGTATGTTATTTTTGTATTATTTAATACGTAACTAGAGATACTGTTTCAACAAAAATCATAAATATTTTATTTAAAATCAACGCATTATTATTTTAATTATTATAAATTTTATTTTGTAAATACTTGTTAATTAAGATTGGCAACAGTGATATTTTTGGAACTTTTGATTTTGTTGTTTAAAAATTCCATGTTAGAATTTGAATGTAAATAAATTCATGTAAATTTACTAACATTATTTATAATGTAATAAGATTTAATTTTATAGTAATTTGTCTGCATTTTATTTTTGTTGACGCTCGAACATCAACAATACTAACTATTAATTCTGTGTGCTTATAAATAGCCTTTTTTATTGATACATTAGATCACTGAAAGTATATACTAAACATTGAAAGATAGTCTCAATAGAAGTATACAATTACACTTATGAAGTATTACAATAATGAATTATAACTAAGAAAATTTTAATTATTAAATATATCTTATGGTATTGTGAATTCTGAAGTACTGAGATCATTGCTTTCTGACATTAGGTTTATAAAAAGAAATGCCTTGCTACAGATGAATAAAAATAAAAATCAATTATTTCGGGATAAAAATAAAATTTGTGTTTAACAAAAAAATTAAGAAAAGTTAGCTTATAGAGTTCAATGCTCATTAAGAAAGTCATTGTCATTTGCATTAATTGTGTAATGAAAAATAACTAAAATAACAGAAGATTAACTGCATTATTTAATCATCCATCTTATTAAATTCTCCGTAATCTAATATTTTCATCATAATAATAATTTTTAAATGAAACAAAAATCCATAAATTATTAATAGTAATAATTTGTAGGCCAATATAACCACCTATATTTATTTACGGCTTATGATTGCTGAAGAAATTCTCCTAGTTCAAAAACAACGTCTGTCTCTTAGTATCAACTCATTAGATAACGATAAAGCAAAATATAAAATATTGAATTTGAAAAAATTTGCATAGATTTAAACATAAAAATTTATTTCAAAATGAAATATTGCAACACTAATTGACTATCAATAACTATATTTACAATCAATAATTACATTTTCGATTTTTCTCGCAGTGTAGCCTAATATTTTAGCACAAAAATAAGCTATTATTTGTTGTTTGTAAACAATTCCTTCTTCAAATTCTTCTTCGAATGTTTAAAAAAACTTTGCAGAAATCAGATCTCAATATATGTTGAAAACTATTGACAGCGTAACTTTCAATTCAATTTCGGAAAAAGAAATAAATTGTCTGGTGAAAAATCTGAATTGTAAGTTGGTTGTGAAAGTAATTTGTATGATAAAATGTTTGTACTTTACCTTATAGTATTTTTTACAAAATTTATTTCGAAAGGAATTCTGTCATTAGCCATCTAGCTGCGTAATTCTTTAAAATCACTATTTAGATGGGATGTTTGCAAATAAATTCATAAATTTGTCGGAGGAAGGAAACCGATACTTTATGTTTCACTATAATAATAGGATATAATATAAATCTGTAATAGTAAAAAAAGAACACTCTAAACTGTGACAAACGCGGAATGCGACAAAAAATGGTCCGATTGCTAGAACCCGCGGATGGAGGGTTAACTCATAAGGTGAAATATATGTCTTTGTCGTTGCCAAGAATCCAAATAGCATTGAGTGGCTGTAAAAGTTTATTGAAAACTGACAATTATCATAATCTTAAAAAGATCTTGATAGCAATTCATTTATTTATTTCTAATCCATTTATAGCAAAATTTTAAAAAAATGGTTTTGAAATATCCATTGCGTATATTCTAGGAATAAATTTTTATCTGTTGTAATCTTTTTTCCCTTTATTATATATGATAATATTTTGAAATCTTCATTGGTCTTACTTCAAATTTTAAGATAAGAATTTTTACTAATGATTCCAACATCTTATATTTAATAATCTAGCTATTTACTATTGCATCCCGCGTTTTTCTCAGTTTGATTTTAGTTTATTTTTACGATTACAGATTATTATTATCGTGTAACATATAGTACCAATTCACTTCGAAAAAGATTTGAATTTATCTGCAAAATTGCATCTGTAATTTTTTCTAAATGTACTTGTCATTGACAAGCCCTCTGGCTAAAGAACCATTGCAATTTAATCCGAATTCTGAGTCTCTTGTTTTTTCAGTAGTGCAATCTAGGGACAAGAGTACGAGTTAGCTACTCAAGCCTCACAACCCTTTATACGGGGCAGACTTCATTCATACATTTCATTCACAGATAGTAATTGTGACTTGGATCAGAGAAGGTCACCTCTGAACTAGCATCCCTGTGGTATTTCTCTCAACATGGAGGAGTTTGTGACCACGTCTGGTTTATACGCGCCAGTCACTACACACGTGGAGATTCTTTGATCGGCGGAGTTCGAACTCACAACATAACGGATGCAGGTCCAACACCCTGCCAACCAGGATATATTGGCCCTAGAATCGCATCTAAATAATGATTTCAAAAAATAATGAAGTTAGAGGCTTAATTACCTAATTATATGAATCTGATTCATCATATTTATCATGAAATATAAAAACTCTTGATACAAAACTGTAAATCCGAATTTAATATTATTGAGTATTGAATAATATTGCATGACATCATCATCAAAGTAACATTAAAAACATTCAGACATCATAATTTGTGGCGGAATGATATCATTATGTGGATTATTGTTTAAATTCAATGAGTTCCGCTGCAAAATTCAAAATGCATTAACTGAATAAAACCCATGATAATTATATATTTAAAGAAATTATTATCCAGCTATAAAAATCTGAAAATTTATAAACAGCCATCTTGAAGCCATTTTTAAAATTTCTTAAGAACCTTCCGATATTGGTTTCTGTTAGAATCACTTGAGAACAACTAACTAAAAATTACCCTACTTTGAAAGGAGAAAACTTTTATTTTTTTAATTTAAAAAATTCATTTAATTTGAATTGATGGATTATAATGCATATTAGATGTAATACATTATAACTATATTATAATTAAATAAATAAATAGATCAACAGATTTAAGATGAAATAAAATCAGGATTACAAAGAATGTTAATAACAACAATTTACAGCTTTAGATAAATTTTTATATCAATTTAGGACTTTAAAATAATTGTGGATAGATTTTATTTAATAAATTTGTAATTAGCGAAAGAAAAATTTGCTTCACGACAGGCATTAAATTTTTTTACATTAATTTGCTTCTGAATCATTATTAGTATCTACTTGATAGCTAACATGATTTATTAAATTTCTTCACTGCATGAAACAACATGAAAAGCAAGGTTTGAAATTATATATATATATTTAGATTTCGAATCAATTTTGAAGTATTTAGTAGGTCAGAATTCAAACAAAAACTTTATTTGCGTCCATTTCCCGAATATAATATGGAATTTTCGGACTTACGACACAATAATTAATACAAGTTCATTAATTTAAATTAAATTTACCAAAAAATCTGATGAACTTTTTAAAATTATTTATACAAATTAATTTATTACATAATTTAAAATTTTTCCCTTGTGATTTATTAACACTTTTTAAAATTATATTTGCATTTAAAAGTAGAGTAACTGTCAAAATACCATTCCGATTTCTTTCCTTTTGTTTTTGTGAATCATTATCAGCCGAGTAACTTATCCATAAAATATTTCTGTCTTTAATAAGAAACAACGACAGAAACGATTGAGCGAGTAAGTAAGTAATCCTGTAAATGCATTGCCCTGTTGATCTTGTGAATGCTTTCGTTCCCTTACGCTGGGTGCAACTCGGTAATCTTTCTGCGCTTTTAGCGCCATCTACTATGAGTTATTAGAACTATTTAAACAAAACATGGCAAAGTTTACAAACAAACGAGGCTACGTTTTCTAGATAAAATTTTTAAATAACTTGTCAAGGGAAGAGAAGTTTAAAAGGTTTTGTTGTTTAAAGTGCATTTTTTTCCTGTAATTTTCTACTGTTGTTTATTTTATAGTAATTAGTTCAGAATGAAATTTAAATGAATAGAATTTTAAAGATTTAATCAAAATTTCCTTTGAATTATTTCTTTCCTTTCCTTCTCAAACATAGTATTTTAAAAGTTCTTTAATTCTAGGACATTTAATAGCAGCTTCTTTTGACTGTCAAATTAATATAAAATAAGTTTAAAAATTTATGATAAATTATATATAAAATCTTTATGCCATTTGAGTATTTATTCATATTTCTTGAAATTTAATGTGTATAATATGAATTTCAGTTACTTTTTGTTTACTTATGTACATATTCTAATCAAGTTTCTACTTCCTTTTCACAAATTTAGATATAAAAATTTTCGTTTCATTAAGCATGAATAATAAACCAGCATTAATGGTTTTACCAAAACTTTCTCTCATACTCTCTAATAAACTTTAACTGCCAGGGAATGGCTTGCATGGCATTGGCATAAATAGCAATGAACTATTAAATTTTGAAGTAAATTTCGTATATTTACTGTATCTGCGATGTCATCCTGAATCTATAATGACGAATTTTTAAGCAGTCCTAGCGTGAGGTTAATAGTACACGAAAATTGAAATAGCGCTTTTGACACGTTTTCCTCAATCGATAATTGAAGCAAAACTGCACTTATATTCACAAAATCCATACCTAATTTGCTGTGTGGGGCATAATTTGGCATAATTTGTCTGAAATCTAAAAACTTAACATAGAAACAATACATCATATTTAATCCTTCTAACTCAAAGTGTTTTTAGTTCTCCTTTGAGACAGACATAATTCCAACAACTAATTTTTTGGTCTCAAGAAGCTCTGAAACATGAAGATACGTCAAAAAGATTGCAATAATATGTGTGTGTGTGTGTGTGTGTGTGTGTGTGTGTGTGTGTGTGTGTGTTGAATTATCACGTTTCCATATGTCTAAAAGTGTTGACCGACAAATAGTCAACCCGTAACTGGTTTTGACTCAGAATTAATAGGTGTCTAAATTGTCGATGTTAAATCTAGGTACCTAATCTTATCTATTTAGCTCCTTTAACTTTTTATTAAATGTATATTCGAACAGCCGATCAAACAGACTTTCTCAGAACAGGTTTTATTCAAAATTTGATAGAAATTTGGAAATTCAATGTAAAAACTGTATATCAAAGGACTATTCAAGTTATTTTATCACAGACAGACAGACGAACATTTTTCCAAAGATTTTTCAAAAGGACATTTTTGGTTTGAGATCAGAGAGGACTAAAACGTAAATATTCGTTAAGAGAGAATTTGTTGATGAATACTATTTTTTCGCTAAACTAGGTATATGAGAAAATACAAATTAAATTGTTAATCAATAATACAAATTTATCACGATTCCATGGCCTTTGAATAAAAGCAAATTTAAAATACAACTCTCTTTTACATCAGTAAACCTTTTCTAAATTAATCATGACAATGATATTTAAAAGAAATTCATTTCTAATTTATTCTTCTTCGTCACTTTTTTTCCAAATTTTGCTTTTACAGGTTTGTAAGATCTCTCCGAAAATGAGCGTGTCCGCATATCATATGTCATATTAGAGTCGTTAAAAATGTTTTGAGTATGAAAAATTGTATCATGAGGAAAGCATTTTTGTTCATACTTAGTCAAAATAGCTTTTTTGTTGTAAAGTACAAGAGATCAGTTAATGGTTTTCTGAAAAATCAACTTATTACCTTTTTGTACTTTTATAACCTATTAGAGTGTGATCATTGGCGGATATTTTGGGGGTAGAGTTAAGTTTTGATCTTGTAATCCTTCGCTTCGAGACCAAAACTTAAATCTAAGCACCGGTTTCCGTGCCCCTTAAATATTCTTAGCATATGCCTTGTTTAAATTATCTAGGATTATGATACCTTCGTGGTAGAGTCTGAACATTGGTATTATAATGTCACAAGTTCAGAGCTCAATTCTAGATAGGATTCTCCATGCATACACATCTAATCAGTTTTAAACCGATCGGAGTTCAAACCACTTAGTATTACTGTAACATAGAAATTTGAATAGGGTATTGTCAACTATGAATCGTGTTCGTTATATACAATATAAGGTACAGTACACGATCGGCACAGATCTGCCGATGTACGGCTATACTGATTGATTGTTTTCATATGCTTGGAATGTCGACATTCAGTTATTTTGCTAATCATTTGTCATAAGAACACATAAGCCTTCGTTACCTTTGTAACATAAAAATATTCGCTTCTGGTTGGCTGTGCATCGATTTAGGTAAAACTGCATGAAAACGAGATATACTGTGACCTAGACACAACGTTAGGCCTGTTGAAAGCAAGAAATCTAGTGATCCGTACTCAATGTACCAAAATTATGAGGCCCAGCTTAAAACTCCCTCAATACTATTCAAAATGAAACATTAATCTTGCTAAATTAAACTTGGCAGGATTCCTTTCAGATATGTTTTTAAAAATATATAGCACACAATGCAAAAATTTTGACACAGCACAATAATTTTATTGAACGAAAACTTTCAAACTATTCATCATCCAATAACTAAAAATAGTAACATGACTCAAAACCAAGATTTTCGTTTTCAAAGTTATCGAAATTCATCTGATTATGTGTCAACACATGAGGCCTTTGTCAAGTAAAAATGCCGAAGCAAAATTAAAAGGGCTTAAAAATGTATATTGAATAATTTGGAATCTTTTTCCAAAAAGCGATATTTGTATATTTTAGCATATTATAACGGAAAAAATGAAAAAACAAAATAATTATCTAATCCTTTTTTAATTCAAGTTTAAAGAATGAAGACTAAATTCCTTACAAATTTAAATGAATGATGACATGAACTACTGTAAAAACAAGTAGTTATTTTTTAATCATATATAATTTTCTTCATACATAACAATTATTGCAATTCGAATATCAATAGAGAATTTTAGCCACAGCGGTCAATAGTAAAATTCAGGTCTTAAATGGATAAGGTAAAGAGGACTTTCTAATTTCATTTTTGAATTCAGCACTTTAACTTTCTACAAAATCAAACCAGAAATGACAAAGGCATAAAATATAAAGAGAAATATATTACAGCTGTTTGTTAAGGACGCTCCACGACTGTCAATCAGATATAAATAAGATGCCAAAAAACAGCTTAGCCACAAAATTAGCAACCGTTTTGACCAATGAAAATCACAAATTCAACAAACGAGCCTATGAACGGTTCTAGAAAGGCATTTTGACAATGAAATCGATTCATGCGACATCAAAATTGCATAAAAAATTAATCATGCATATTATCCTAATATATTAGTGAAACTTATGACAAATTACGCACACACCATGCCTTATCTTATGCTGCATTTGCATTTTGCACAAATATTTGTATTTGCATTTTGAAGTTCTTGAAGGTCATTTTGACAATGGTGTAAATTCATGTAGCATCATAATTGCATGAAGAGCGTAACTACTGATATTACTTTAATATATCATTAAACCTTATGACACATTTTGTACACGCTTGCCATTTCTTATCTCATGCTGCATTTGCTCAAATATTATAAACAAACTGAGTTATTTGACTGTTGGCAAAAAAGAAACATTGCTGTCGTTTGAGTTTTTGGGTTTCCGAAAACAATCCTATTTTTGAAATTTCCACGATGTAAATAAAGTGTTTTTACGTTAGCTGTGTACTTGGTTAAAATTGGTTAAGTTGTATTTTTATGCTATATATTTTTCGTATATGTTTATAGTTTTAAGCACATTGTTTTAAGGATAGTTTTAACCTTTTTTATTTGTTACTAGCCGCCTTTGGCGACCAGCTGGTTCACCATGAGCAATGGGTTCTAAAATTTTCAATTAAATCACATATTCATTACCCTTGAAGTAACTCCGAGCACTGATTGGCTTGAAATTAATATTTTCTTTAAGATGATGGACTGAAAGTTCTAAAAGAACGCGTTTTCCTAATAATATTATTTCGTTTTATAAATCAGTCAGTTTTAATGCTTGATTTAGAAGACTGATTGATGTAGCAACTTTTATTTAAAATATTAATAAAAATATTTTGTAAAATCTGGCTCACAGAGCAAAGTATGAAGAAATCTAAAACTCATCATTCATAAATGCATTGTTTGACTCTAACTACATAAAATGTAATTATTTACTTTATTTAGATCAAATTAATAGTATTAAACAATGTATATGCCTATTAATAATATTTTTCAAATCGGCCATTGGAAAGGAATTTGAATGCATATACTGTATAAATAAAGATAATTTATTCAATTAATGATTTAAATATTGCAAACGATCATAGAATCCTTTGCCTTGCATTTATTTTTTTAGAAAATATCGCATTTTATATTTATTTTATTTTATCCAGTCACGCGCTTAAAGTCGCATTTCTTCAGATTTAATTTGCGATGATAGTCTTATTTTTCCCCTTTGACGTGCTCTTGCAGATTTTATAGAAGCCTTAGCTTTGTATTTATTTTTTTAGAAACTATCACATTTTATAATGAAAAAAATATACTGAATTAATGATACAGATATTGCAAACGATAATAGAAATATGCCAATAAGTCGGGATTCCAATGCATATCCAGTCTAAATTCGATCAGGTTTACCGTAAAGAAGATTTATTGAATTAATTATTTAGATATTGCAAACGATCATAGAATAGAAAATATCACATTTTATATTTCTTTTATTTTATCCAGTCACGTGCTAAAAACATGGTTAAAATATTTCTTTAAAAATTTGTTAAAAATAGAAGCTTACGTTATAAATTAAAAAACTGATACCATTAGAAAGCTAATTTTTTTAATCTTTAAATTGATATAAAAATCATGTTTGTGCAATAATATTTTCGGAAGTTATAGCGGAAAAACGTCGAAATTTCGTTTAAATTTTAATTAATTCAAATTCTTACTAAAATTTCGAAAAAAGGGCTCCGAGGTGCACATTTCCGACCTCCAAGGTATACATGTACCAAATTTGGTAGCTGTAGGTCCAACGGTCTGGCCTGTAGAGCGCCAACACACACACACACATTGAGCTTTATTATAAGTATATAGATTATATGGTAGTTTTTCGGAATGCCTGGTAAACGCAAATCTAATCTTTCGAAAATGAATAATGAAGCTCGGGCTATGAGCGTAACTAGAAGTAGAGAGTCAATGAATATTAAACGAATCACGAAAGATTCAAAAAATAGTTCCTTTCCTTATAATTCTCAAAGATTACCAAGCATTACAATTCTAATAGAATACATAATTTTTTTATCTAAAAATGAATTGTTGTTTGTTTGTACTTTATGCATTGCCGTACTATTCAACCGATTTCTATGCAATTGGTCAACTCATTGCTTACATCTGCTCGAAGGTTTTAGACAGAGTACGGTTATCATATATGTTATATAAAAATAAGTTTTTGTTAGTTCGTATCAGATGTGCTGCTGTACTGTTCAACATATTGCGATGAAACTTGGTAAAACCTATTGCTTGCACTTCCAAGGAGGTTAAATTTTTAAATTGATAATTTCAGGTCAAACAGCACCTCCTATCCGAATTAATCGCACATATATCAAACAAAATAAAATTATTGTGATTGATGTCAGTCAATGTGAGAGAAATAAAATCAAAAATACTTTGTGAAAGCTCTAATTTTGCTCTTCTCATTAAATGAATAGTCTTCTACACAGAATGTTGTCATTTAGAGTGCTAACTATTTTTTCTGCAGCAAACCGCACATATAATTCGAGTTGATCTCATTTATACAAAATAAAACTTTTATCAGTACCGCTCAAGGTAAGTTATACATAATGGAAATTTTCCAGTGCAAACAGTAATTTAACTGTTTATTAAATGAATCTACTAACGATATTTCTATTATACAATGTATATCGTGTTGATTGTTTCGACAAAAATACGTTCCCAAACGTTCGTCATTTTATTAAGTGATGAAACAACGCAACATTTAGAAATTTCCAAATCGAGCTTCATGAACAAACGAGGATTGACAAGGGTATATCCAGGACGAATAAGTATAGTCTCAAAAAATTCATGGCAAATCAGTTAGAGGCAAACAAACAATTTAAATAATGAATATCATAATTGATGTTTTTTGCCGCTGATCCACTATATATTAGTGTGATTCTTTTCCTTTATTCATTTCACTAGAGAGTTTATGATACATTTGGGAAGGAATAAAATAAAAACTGGTGAGAATAAACAATTCAACTATCCTCAAAACAACGCAAGTCTAAGTCCTCGGTTCCTGGAATTTATCTTACATAAACCATCTGCCATCGTTCATGGATTCTCTTTTTAAGTCTTTCTAATATAATAATCTCTGAGTGTTTCTTCAGTCACGCCAAGTATCCTAACTATGTTTTGGCAGCTGTCCCATACATGACTGTTATAGACGTGGTCACTGTTTTTCTTTAATAACTAAATTCCAACACTTATGACTAACATGTTGCGTTGAGGTTTTTCACAGAATTTGTTTATCTTTCAACTTTTCTAGTTAGCATAGACAATTTCAGAAGAAAGTATGCGACAAAAAAAAGATTCCAGAATTTTAAAAAAACTGTAAAAAGTTAAGTTAAATCAATGTAGATTAATGGTTTTAGGAGTTATCTGAATTTTTAATCTTCGAAGGGCGCAATATTTGAAGCCTCTATAATAAAGAAGATGAAGTCTGCCGATTAATGAGTTGATATTAAAACTTTCCCGTAGTTCTTCCACACCTTCTCAGATGGATATTAATGTTTATTGAGGAATTTCTTTTTGTTTTGTTTTGTTTATTTAAGAAATTTCAATTTCCAGAACATCATTCTGATTTATGGTATAAATGGAGTTATTCATATTTTCCGAACTCTCTCTTGTTGAAGAAATTAATAAACATTTTTAGGTTCTTTTTCTTTTTTTTTTTTTCTTTTTGGCATGGACTTTTTTAAACAACAAATTTGACATCTTTATTTCTATAGCTTTGATTGATTAACTGAAATGCCACCGTCTTTTTTACGAAAGAAAAGATGTAACCGCTTTGTAACGAGAGCAAAACCTAAACTTAAAAATAATGAATTACTTTATTTTAGCTCAAATGAGATGCTGCTGTTTTGTTTTGTTTATATATTAATCGCTCAAGAAAACTATAAACAAAAGAAATAGTTATTATAAAAGACAAAGAATCATTTGGTTTTTAATCAATACATATATTAGTTCACACTCTCCCTATATATATTTACATATATAGTTCAAATTTTCAATCCTTAATAAAATGCTTTATATTCATTTACTCAAGTTCAAATACAGTTTTTTAAACTTGTAGTGGATGATACTTGACATCAATACAGTATTTTTACGAATATTAATTGTTTAATCTAATTTAATTAATGTTTAATACTGAAAATAGAGTTTTAGCAGTTTGTAATGAATAGAAATCAACAGGCAGAAACTCAATCTGTATAATGCAAGGATTTCAGTATTTTTCACGTTAAGAATGCGAGTTCAATTCTTGCAAAATCAATAATTTTTTTTATACTTTTTGATTTTTTTTCAGCATTCAAAATCATGGTCAAATAGATATGGCAACAGATCTAATGCGAAATAAAAACTTATATGCAAATAAATTCATTCATACATAATAAATTCGTTCAGATTTATACACAGTATAATATCAAAGGGTTGAGCATTAGATGTCCATTTATCCAAGAAATTTGGCTTCCTTTTTTATTACGTAAATCAAGAAAATAATCCATATTCCATTGGCGTCTTTACTTTTTCGTTCATATTAAAATATAGCAATATAACTAAAATTTTCCGTCATAAGAACAGGTTCTTCCTACCAATAAAAAAGATTTTAAAATAACTTTTAAGTAAGGTAAAAGAAAATATTTTATTCACCTTTCTTAAAACGGGAAAATTTTCCTTTTAGTCCGAAATTCATACCAGAATTTAACCATGTATGGATAAAGAGCCGTTTATAAGTAATCCGTGGGATTCTAAAACGATGTTTAAATATAAAAAAAAGCTTGTGATCGAAATCATAATAAATAAATCTGTAGCAAAGCTTTACGTAATAAAAAATAGTATCCATTTCCAATTCAAATTTAATCTTTCTAAAGATAAAGACCAATGCCTTTAAATTCTATAAAGAAGTAAAGAAATATCACTTGATGCATCATAGAAAATGGAAGCCTTAACAGTTTGTACAAAGTGGCTTTAAAGGCTAGTAATAGCATTCTTCTAATGCTGTCAAACTTACAATAATTCCAAAGTTGGACTGCATCCAAAACTTTGTTTTTGTTTAGTTTGGAAAATAGTTTCAAGTATTCATATTTTAGGATTTAATGTGAAATTGTAGCCAAATCTGGGGACATGTTTGCTAATTTTCATATTTTTCGCATCTAAGTGGTTATAATTGTCCTTAACCTTAACGGTTACTGTGACATTTAGCTTTCATTATTAATATGCTTACTAAATCAACCATAATTTCAATGTTTAATGTGCAATTACAAATTAAAACAGGGGTGGAAATTAAGTCGATCGCGATCTATCTGTTAACCATCAAGACATTTCGGGTTGACCACCTTTACTAAGGCCTGAGACGCGCATACTAAAAGAAACATATTTATGGAACATAGTATTATCTTTATCTTTTGAGGGAAACGAAATTTTGTTCCTTCAGAACGACATGAATTTAAAAATACGTTGTTCAGAACCTAAGATTAACTTTTGGAATCTAATGGACCTATCCTAATTTTAAAAAGGACCTGCCTATCATTTAACATAGTTGTTTCGTTCTATCTGTCTGAATCTGTATTTTCAACCATGATTATAGTTAAGACAACATATCGTTCTCTTCTTACAGATGATCACTTAGAATCCAATGCAAAATTAGCAACTAATAATCATATACCGAGATATCCAAGATTTATAGACGGTATGTAAGTATTCTAGTAACTATAGCTATGATAACTAACTTTAGATGAAACATTTATTTTTTAATGTATTTTGAATTGTTTGATATTAAATGCATCATTTGATGTTATTATATTTGTGATAATTATTATGTTTGTTGTTATGTATGTAAGCACATATTCCGTATTTATTACTAAGCGATAATAAATATTGTAAATCTACACCACTTGGTGGACCACAACACCTTGAAAACGTCAAATGTAGCCCATACCCTAAAAAAGTATGTGCAAAGTATGTATATTAAATCAAGATCTCGATTTGGAGTGATAAGATTCAGGCCATAAAATTTTATTGACACTACTCAGTTAATGCTATTTATATGATTCTGAAATAATTGGTAGCCGAAGGCAGCTTTAATTTCCAAATCCCCTCTCCATATTAAAGATAAAACTTTTCTCCTAGCATTCCTTCCCCCTCCCTACCAATTAATTAAACGATGCGAATACAAAGAAGAATGTGAAAAAAATTAATAGTTCATTTTCTTTTTAAGATAGCAATCGAGCTCTTCTTATTTATTAAAAAATATAAAAAATTCGAACATTCATTAGATTTATAATGCTATGTTAGATATTTCCCCACAATCAGCAAGTTAAATTATGTTTAAAGTAAAAGCACACAGTAATACTACAAAACTAGAAACATATTTTATTAGTGCTCAACATATGTTGTAAAATATGTTTATTTTTCACTACTTTTCTGATAAATGTTTAATTTTAAAATTCAGTTGTTGTTTTATAATAAACTAGCCGCCTTTGGCGACCAGCTGGTTCGCCATGAGAATTGCGTTCTAAAATTTTCAATTAAATCACATATTCATTAGCCAAAATTTAAGAAATAGTTAGAGTTAAAAGATTCAGTTATTAGTAGTTAAAGAGTCGGTAACTTTATTCGAAAAAACTTTTTGAGTTTAATGCTCTAACAATTTATCGATTATGCTTCCAAAATATTAAAAATGTTTTTTTCGGTGATGTTGCCAAAATGTTAAATATGTTTTTTAAAGAAAGCGAAAAAGGGGAAAAATTATTGAATTAATGATACAGATATTACAAACGATTATAGAAATATGCCATTAAGTCGGGATTTCAATACATATCCTGTCTAAATTCAACCAGGTTTACTGTAAATAAAGATAATTTATGGAATTAATGATATAGATATTGCAAACGATAATAGAATCCATTGCCTTGCATTTATTTTTTTAGAAGATATCTCATTTTATATTTATGTTATTTTATCCAGTCACATGCTGAAAGTTGTATTTCTTTAGATTTGATTTGCGATGATAGTTTTTTTTTTATTTGAACTTCCGGCATTGTTTTATTTTATTTTATCCAGTCACGTGCTCAAAAAAACATGGTTAAAATATTTCTTTAAAAATTCGTTAAAAATAGAAGCTTGAGTTATACATTAAAACACTGATGTCACAAGTTCATCTCTTTTTAATTAAAAGCTAAATATTCTTCATTTTTTAAAGCATTTATAGACTCGTGCTACATACTATGCAGCTATTTACTTCATTTAGACTTTTTTATAGATGTATTTCTATTATTAAACAAAGCTGATTTATTTAATTAATAATATTGTAAAAGTCACAAAAAATTCTTTGCATTTTCTTTTTTTTTAAAAAGAAAAAACATATTTCACATTTATTTCATTTCATGCAGACACGTGCTGAAAATTGCATTTTTAAATGTTTAATTTGCAATAATTATTTATTTTTTTAATTTGAGTTTTTATCTATCTGATGGCAACCTATTGATAAAAGATAATTTTTCCCCTTCCACTCGTAACGTGCTCCTGCAGATTAAATTGTATTGTTTTGTCCGAAATATATTGTTGAAAAATATAGTTGAAATGCTTCTTTAAAAATTCATTACAAATAGAAGCTCAAGTTAAATGTTAAAATACTGATACTATTAGAAAGCTAATTTTTTTATCTTTAAATTGATGTTAAAATTATGTTTATCTGATAATATTTTCGGAAGTTATAGCGGAAAAACGTCGAAATTTCCCTTAAATTTTAATTAATTCTAATTCTAATTAAAAATTCGAAAAAAGGGCTCCGAGGTGCACATTCCCGACCTCCAAGGTATACATGTACCAAATTTGGTAGCTGTAGGTCCAACGGTCTGGCCTGTAGAGCGCCAACACACACACACGCACACACACATTGAGCTTTATTATAAGTATAGATAAGTTACATTCAAAAATTATATTTACTTTTAACCAGTTAACTGCGTTCGCCGCTCATACTCATCAATCTAAATATTCATTTTGATGCAGTCAATGTGATTCCACATCACGTGAAATAAATTATCAGTTGATATAAAAGCTCAAAATTTCATAAATACAAAGGCCATTTAGTGGTATGTCTTCTTTATAATACCAGTAGGCCTTCTATAAATTAAAAAAAAAAAACTAGGCTAAATTCTTAGGTACAAAAGTTATTATTTCCCTTATAAGTAATGTTTCTTACAAATTGAGTAATCTACATCGAACTGCATGCTATGTTTGGTAGCAATGTAAGTCATATCACTGACTCTCCGACAAACTAGGAGGCACACGGATAAAGAAAACTGAATGACCGGACCACCGTAACAGCAACATTGGCGGGGACTGTGATTGAATCCTAAGAGCCATCACCAGCCAGGGTACAACCCTTTCGAAAGGAAGTACGCCCCGTCGTGGATGGAAAGAGCCAAATCCCCCACCTATTTATGTACCCTCCCAAGTGGCTTTGTAATAATGTAATTTCACTTTCTGTTTTCTTATATAAGCTGTGTACGTAATTAGTAGATTTTTCTTCATTAGATTTCAACAATGCAACAAAATCAGGCAATTTTACATTTAAAAAAAGGCAATGAAAATGCATTTCTTTTCTTTTCTACAATGAGATATCTCTTTAAAAATGAAGGTAAAAAATTTTAACATTATTGATAAAATTTCTACAATGAAATAAGTTTCACTAAAAAGAGTGTTTTTTTTTTTTTTTAATTTAAAATGGTGTAAAAATGAGCTTTGTGCAATAATTTTTTCAGAAGTTATCAAGTAAAAGATCAAAATTTTGCTTAATTTTTAATTAATTAAGCTTATAATTAATTTCTTTTCATCGTACCGAGGGTTTATACTTCTCCCTTACAAAATTTATGCGTGCTAAATTTTTCGGTTCTGGGTCTAAATATTTTTCCTAGTATACAGAGAAAAATACGATGCATGCAAATTAATTTCTATTATTAGTAGAGATTCAAATAAGTTTTTTTGATTTTAACTCTTAATTACAGCATTTAACACAGATTTCTTTGCTAATCATCTAATACATTTCATTAATATTAGACTGCACGTACTACTATTTCTGATTTATACTGGGAAAATTCTAAACAATAAATGGAAAACATCTGTGATTTACTTTATGAAGGGAAAAAAATCTTCCGATTTAGAAACAATACTAGCTTTTTTTCAATGCAAAGTATATTTGAAAGAAACTTTTTTTCTCATCTACATCATATTTTCAAGTATAACATGTGATATATTTCAAGATATTGCGTTTTTTAACGTTATAGTATGTATTTATGAGTAAGTTGAATACGTTAATGGCTGCGACACAAAACATTATTCTGACTTGTTGGTTTAGGGGAAACGGTTGATTCATCAAGCATACAGGTATGGTAAGCATATGTGATTCATAAGGTCCGAATAAATACACTACATGTGAGACATATTTGCTTCACATGATAATTAATGAGTAAATCTAAACATGTTAAGTTTTAAATAAAAATTTTATTTTTCTCAGGAATATATAAAAGAGAATATATTCTTCTGTGACAGAATTTATAATTTAATAAAAAATATTATTTATCCAAATATTCTTTCTATTTTTATGTTTTTAGAAAATTCATCAGCTCTGAATTGCTCTATTAATATCTTAAGAGAGATGAGGATGTTGCTCTATTAATGTCTTAAAAACAAATTTATGAAGAAAAAAAAAATACTAAAACTGTTTTCATCAGAAAAACCTTCGCCACCAGCAAATGGTATACTTTCTTGTACGGATTCAAAGCAGAATGAAGGCAGAAAACTACCATTGTTATTAATAACTGATGTATTTTCTTGTACGGATTCAGAGCAAAATAAAGGCAGAAAACCATCCAAGCATGCGTCATTAAATGCACACTCTTTTTCCGTGTATTCGATTGCGCCTACTCAGACTATCTTCAGAAGAGAAATTTTTACCACACGTATATATCACACAAATGTGGCTTCTCTTTTGTATACGTCCTGTAGTATCGCATCAAAAGGCTCTATCTCAAAATTGCTTTGCAACAAACCTCGCAAACATGAGGTTGCTCTTTTATATAAATAAGGCAATAAAATGATAAATGGGACCTCTTCGAAAATTTTCTTTCATAAAAATGCTCAATTATGAGGTTTTTCTTTCATATCAATAACAAAATGATTACCCAAGTCACATTTTTTCAAAAAAATCCATTTTTGCAAATACAAATTCTATTGTTTTTATAAATTTTATAATATTCTATCGAATTCGGTTTCTTGGAGCTTTTTATATGAAACATTTCGTTACGACTTGCAATGCGAGATAAATAATAAAATATCTTTGAAGGTGTTCTTTCATCATGTAAAAACATGAAGTTGTTTTATTTTGGAGTTTTCGAAGCATTAAAATGCATAGGCAGAAAATAAAGGGTAAGAAGTCGTAAGAAGTTACCACCTGAAGAAACACAAAAAAAAACAGAAATTAACCCGAAAAAGCGAGGGGGTATCGAAAGGCATGTAATTTTCTCTAAATTTTCATTTTCAACTTTTCTAGCTGGCAAAAAGAAAAAAGAAAAAAAAGCCCACTTTGAATGACTTAAGATGAAAAAAAAAAAAGGGAAGAAAGAAAGGGAGGGAGGGGAAAAAAATATGGCATTTCTAAAAATCGACATTTGGGCAAGACAATAGCCATGTGATCACTCTAAACCAGTTTAAACCGGATTTTCGCAAAAAGAAAATTATGGTTTCGAGAAAAGTTTTGGAGCTCAATCAATTCTACAGTGCAAAAAAAAAAAAAAAAAATCTCTTCTAAATATCGACACATGCGTAATCTGATAGTCAAGTGATTGTTTGAAGCTAGTTTAAATTGGTGTTCAAAAAAAATTCTGGCCAAGAGAAAAAATTTTAGAACTCGATGGATTTTGAAATGATCAAAAATCGTCGCTTTTCTAATGTTGGTGATTGCGAAATATGAGATATGTGAGAACAAGGTACTTTTCTGTCGGGATGATACCGGGATATAAAAATAATGTTCTCACGCGTTAACTTGAAGTTTGCAATAACAAATTTCAATTTTTTTTTTTTTTTTTTTTTTTTTTTTTGTCAATGGAAAGGACAAATACGACAATAATTATCAATCCAGCGGCCTATTTAACTTTTAAAAATACCTATACATATTACATCAATTAATTTCCGCTTCTACCCAAAACAATAGAATAATGATTTATATGGCAGTATCACATTAGAACGTATAAGAGGTTTGGCCAAGGCCGGCTATCCGGGGGATGCGTCGGGTGTTATGCACCCGGGCCCCGAGAGGGGAGTTTACCGTGATTAAGAGTTAAAATAGTGTTTTAAACAAGAATAGCTTTTATACGTGCTGAAAGTATACGTTTGATTCCACGTGGCTGGCTGAGTGTCGATTGACGCCGTTATTAGGCAATGATCGCGGTTATACCTATAATAAGGAGGGGGGGGGGGATTCATGAATAAAGAAATCCTTTTCAGATATACTAAGGCAGAGCGGCACGACTTCTGGACGCTGACCCTGGGTTCAAATGGACTTGTAAATCATCAGATATATATTTTTTTTGCATCTAATATTTTTATGCAAACACCTATGTATGTTTGCTTATATTAAGTTGCTAAGACAAAAAGTGAAAGAAGATAAATTAAATGATTAATACTAGTTATGCACATTGCATATCTGCTTCACCGGTCATGACCGGAATGAAAAGAATTAACGAGGAAGTTTAAATTGAGCAGTTGGCAGACTTGGATATATACGAAGTTCATAGTAGATGTTACAATCTTGTGAAAGTATACAAATTATTGTTAATATAAGGTAAGTAGACTTACAAGCACTTACCTCACTTATTAAGTAATATCTTATAGTATAGCATATAATAATTTGATTATTCATTCTATAAACTGCTTAATACTGTTAGATATCACCATGTCCACGCCAAAGAAACATCCTTCTGGATGGAAAAAAAGAAAAGGAAAAGAAAAGGAAATTATCGGAAAAGAAAAAGAAGAAAAGCTAAACTTCAAGAAATCCCAAGTAGATCTCTTTTCTTGGCTACAAAGCAATTCTGGCAACTATGTTGAAACGGTGAAATTTATTGAAGAATCATGTGTTCATACAAACTGACCGAATCAGAAAACAATGAATATGACAATTACAAATATGAGTGAGAGTCTAAATAATCCTGGTTTATGCACAAGTATTATAACAGTTAAATTTAGAATATTTTGCGTTGAAGTCGGATATGTGCAACATAAAAGAGCTTTTGCTAAAAATGCTGAGGGGATTATTTTAAAAAATGCCAAATGGTGAAAGTCAACTTTGCAGCTGGTTAACTTATTCAAAGACTCCCTATTTTGTTTTTGATGTATACTCTTCTAACAAAGAAGAGGAAATGACTAAATTACATGATTTATAGGTAGCTATAACAACTGGAGAAAGCTGTCAAATGTAATCCAAGATCATGAAAGCTCTTGTTGTTCTATTAATTCGTTTATCGGTTTGAAAGAATTATTAAAACAGCTAATTTTATGTTCGACCATTGATAAAATAAATCAAGTTAATATAAATAAGTAAATGGCACGACTCAAATTACTATTTCAAAGAATTGTAAATGTGATTATGTTTTAAGCACGTAATAATCTTGCATTTCGAGTTACCAGTGAAAAAATAGGTGAGCCCAGTTAGTTAGTTATATTAACGTCCCGTTTTGAAGCGACACCAGAACTATTTTGAGACGAACCTCGTAATTTTGAACCGTGATCAGATGACAAGGACGATACCTGAGTTGGAATCCCCCTCTCCAAACTTCCACACCAGCGGGATATTTGGCCCCGACATGCACCAGACCCACTTACATGACAATTCTTCGGTGGAGTCGGGCCTCGAACCTACAACCCTCCAGTTCCGAAACCGAGACCTTACCAGCAGGCCACCGCAGCCTAAGTAAGCCTAATAATAGATATTTCAAACTTTAATCAAATTATTAAGAAATATGATTCTGTGCTCATGGATCATACAAACAAAATAATAAATTGTAAAAATAGACTTGTGCTTCATTTAGTACATAAGAGAAAATTATTTCTTTGTTAGGAAATGTCCATAGCAAAATTAAACACGATATAAAGCAGCCATTTACTACAGTATCGAAATAAATAGTATTTCTGATACTTCCCATAAGGAACAAATTTCAATCATTATTAGATATGCAAATTTTGAAGAGTAAAGGTTAACTATAAAGGAATTATTTATAGGGTTTATTGAAGTAACTGATTTGACTGGAAGAACTGGTAAAAACTCTGGTAATATTAAGCGAACTTGATTTAGATATTAAGAATTGTAGAGGACAAGCATACGTAGTAAAATGAAAGGGAAATATTAAGGAGTACAATATAAATACTTTCTCTGTATCCACAGGCAATTAATTTTTTTTTTGCCAATCACATTCCTTTAATTATTTAATTTGTGATGCAACGTCCAATAGCATAAAAAAAACTTTCTGGGATATTATAACATTTATATTGCTTATTTTTTGCAATGGGAAATTCTGCAAAGCAATTAAACGTTACTCTCAAACCATTACAGGACACAAGTTCAGAATCCAAAATAGATTAGGTGAAAACAGTGCATACACAGTTTGAAGGAACTTGTAATGCCCTGAAAGAATTTATTAATGTTTAAATGATGTTAATAACGATAATACAGCGGTATCCGGATCTAAAAGTTTATTAGGTGGAAGAAATGTTTTATTTTATTTTTAATAGTATTATTTGCACCATTTTCAGAACGCTTAAATGTACTTGCTGTATTAAGCATCGAAAAAGAAATTGCGTAAAATTGTAATTGATATATTTGAAAAAAAAATCTTGCATTAAATAAATATGCATTAATAATATACATTCAGATTATTTTTTTTTCTTTACAAAAAATTAGGGTCCCAAATGACTTCTTGCGCCCAGACCCCTTTCAAGAAAAAGTCGGATCTGATCATAAGGTCTTTAACTACTTTGTCATAATCGGCTATAAATATATAAAGACGAATTATGTTATGAATTTGTAAATTTTTGTCACTATAATTTTTCAAATTTAAGTTCCTATAAGATTTTTCCGTCAGATTTCTGACTGCCAACGCTACTGATTTTCTGTACGTGTAAGTTCTACAAAAATTCTTTGTCAAATAAATGCTTTGTCAAATTTGATGCTACCATAAATACACGTTCTGCATGTCCTGAATTTGATGCCTGCAATGAAATTTTGTGGCATTAAATTACAAAATCAAAAATTAGTTGTGTAGTTTTGTCAAACTAAATAAAAAGTTCAGTATTTATTTCATATTTGAGTAGCCTCTCAGCCGATGCAGTTCCAAAGAACTGCGTCATTGCCCAGGGAACACCACAAGATGTGGACTACTTTTGTTCCCGCCTGCTCACCCACCATCGCTGCCTCCGAAGACAGTTATGATCTGAAAACTGCATCGGACAGCCGACAACAGTTTCGATGTTAAACTGAATCCTTCTGCGACCGGTATCTCCCTGGAATACACAAGGTTAAGCAGAACTGGTAGATCGCAAAGGATTCTACAACTGGCACTGCGACAGGAGCCATTCGTGCAAGCAAACCCACTGTTCAAAATTATATAAGTTTTTCTAACCGAATTAAAATGAATTATAATCTTTTATTTTCGAAAGAAAAGAAAAAGAAACAAATAGCCCATTTTTGAAGTAAAATTTTATTTTTCATTTTATTTTTCGTAAATTTGAACATAAATTTGAGAATGAATAGCAAATGTATTTTAAAAATTGTTTTAACAATAATATAATATAATTCTAAAACAATATAGGATGAGATAATGCAGGAAAAAAATCATAAGTTCTCATTGACATTCATCCAAACAAATCCCTTTCATTCAATCGTAAAATGGGTTTTCCATACTGTTCGATGGAAGCTGCACGTACTTGTCATAAAAGAATGTTTCAAATATTTAACAGTAGGATAATGTTTATTGATAAACAAACATCAAAATGTGTTGCCTTAATTGCATTAGAAGTGGGCTTTAATGAGACAAAACACAAACTTGGCCATGCTGCCCTAAATATATGTTAAGTACATGGTCACATAATAAAATTATGATGAAAAATTCTAAATTACAGTCAACTCATTTTGATAAAAACTATTAAAATACTTAAAAGTAATTGATATATAATAAAAACAATCATACATGATGTAAAAGGTCAAATGACTGGGAAAAAAAAGAATATATTAGGGGGAGAATTTTCTCCTACCATATTGTTAAGAGATAAAATTATTGCAAGAGAAAAAAAATTGACATTAGTCAAACATTTTGTTATTTGGCAGGATATTAAATTAAAATGAAAACTACTTCACCTACTTGGTAATAGCATTTAGTAGCTTGATAATTCACTCTATAAACCGCTTAATGCAATTAGATATAATGATGTCGAAGCCAAGGACATATACCACTGGGTGTTAAAAAAGAAAATGATCAGAAAAGAAAAAAAGTAAAAAAGCTAAACTTCAAGAAGTCAGAAGTAGATCTCCCCCCCCCTCTTTTTTTTTAAAAAGTAATATTGGCAGTGAAATTGCTTCAACTTCAGAAGTTACTATTCAAACTTCAACTGGGGAAGAAAGTTAAATGTAAACTACACAATCTTGCAATGAATATGTTGAAACAGTGAAATTTGTTGAAGAGCCTTGTGTTTGTACAATTATTATCGAATCAGAAAATAAAGAGTAAAATGACAATAACAAATAGGATCAAGCGAATAAAAATGATCCTGGTTTATGGCCAAGTATTATAACTAATAAATTTAGAATGTTTTCAATTAAAATCTGACCTGTGCAACATAAAGGAGTTTTTGATCAATTTGCTAAAGGTATATCATTTTCCACTACATACTACTTTTTAAAAATGAAAAATGGTGAAACCCAACTTCTCAGCTTTTTAATTATTCAAAAAGGCAAGACTCTGTATTTTGTTTTTGATTTTTTTTAAAAGAAGAGGAAATGATCAAACTACAAGATTTATAGGTGGCTATGATAATGGGAGAAAGCTGCCAGCTGTAATCCTAGATCATGAGCGTTCTAGTTGTCATTTTAATTTGGAAATAATTTCTATAAAGACTAAATTCATGTTCAACTTTTGATAAAACACAGTCATATTAATATATGGTAAAAGTAAGACTTAAATTACTATTTCAGAGAATTGTAGATATGATTTTATTTTTAGCGTGTAATAATCTTCCACTTCGTGGAACCCACGAAATAATAGGTACTACTAATAACGTAAGTGTAATCGAATTACTAATTAAAAACGACTTGTGCTTATGAATCATATAAAAAGAATTAAAAAAATCCACAAATTGAATTGTCAATGATTTAGTTCATATATTACAAGATCAAATTATTCCTACCTTAGGAAATGAAGTTTTTAACAAAATTAATGTAAATGCAGCTACATATTACAATATCAAAATTGATTCTATTTTTTATATTTCCCATAAAAAACAAACTTCAGTCCTTATTAGGTATATAAATTTTGAAGAGAAAAGATTAAGTAAGAATGAGTCATTTATAGTGTTTATTGAAATAATTGGTGTGAGTGGAGATGGATTAACAAAAGATCTATTCAGAAATATTAAATGAGCTTTATTTAGATATTATGGATTGTAATGGACAAATAATGGTAGAAACACAAAACAGAAATTTAAAATGTAAATCTTTAAAATAAAAAAAAATCTGTATTGCCCTCTTGCAACCTATATGTGTGTGTGCATAGCTTATCATACCCTTTT
>JAPMOQ010005945.1:0-32448 GCA_026543055.1 Argiope trifasciata
ATATATATTGTATATATAATATCTATATGGATTTCTCCAAATAATTTTACAAAATAAAAGAATGCCTCTATAAAAATTAAAAAATACTGTTCAGTCATTAAATTCCAGATATTTCAAAATATAAAACTATATGACTGTGACAATTTTGATTGCAATTACTATGGTAAGTTATATTTTTTAAAAGATTTCTTATAGCCGTAAAGGATTGACTTTTGGCAAGTTTTGGGATAATTGTCGAGAAACTGACCTATGCTCTTCCCTTTTTAATTACTTACACGTAACATTTGAGGCTTAAATTTATTCAGTGCTTAAAACGCGTGGTACGATTCGTTGCATTCGTTGATTCTTCACTTAAGTACTTCAGTGATGAGACATCAACCGCTGTCGTTAACTTTAACGATCTCGGCTTATTATTTTAATGCGTGCGGGATTTTCTGATGTGCTAAGCTGGAATTTACAGGGGAATTTTAGGGATAAGCCAGAGAAATCTACTCTTTGATCTCTGAAGCACGAAGTGGGAATTTGAATGGAATGGGGATAATGTCTTTGCTTCAAGTTCAATGATGAGGAAAGAAAGTTAAATCAAGAAATATTGACTATAATTTAAGCAAAATATGCTTGGAGCATGCTTTTCGCGTTTAAAGAGAGTTTGAGAACTTTAAGCGACTTGGAAATTGTTTGTATGGTTGAACTAGTCACGGTCATTAGGCTTATTCTTATGAATTAGACATTTTCATTCGTTTTAAAGGAGAAAAATTAAAATAATCTGGAATTTTAGATCGTTAAAGATTTAGAAGAAGTCAAAATATCTTAGTATCTAAATTAGTATTTTAAAAAATTTAGAATGGGCAGACAAGAATTTTAATGAAAAATAATGGTAAGATTATATGAATGGTTGAAAAGTTATATATTTACGATATATATAGTATGCCTTATCCAAATAGTATTCTTATCTAAATGGTGAAATTTCTAAATCGGCACTGATAGGCATAGTTTACTTATTATGATATGCTTTCAATGATATCGAAAATTATATTTTATTTTGTTCCAATCAATGATAGTGCTTCGAATGAAATAACGAAATGTCGATTTTTATAGTCTCTTAGTTGTATTCAATTAAATATCGTTGAATTATGAAATTTTAAACGAAACAATCCTTCTTCTTCGATCAAAACCGTTCTAGACAAGAAATTTGGAGTTTTAATGTTTTTAAAATCTTTACTTTGAAACAAAATTGAATCATTTACTTCTAGTCAACTTTTAAAGTGTTCCAAACTCATCTATAACGATAATGTTTCAAACTTCTTATCTCCGTCAATTCTGGCAGCAGATTAGAGGGAGAAATTTTATTAAAATGTCAGTGTCACGAATATATTTCATTAAATATGGCGAATAGCATTGGAAGCCAATATAAAATGAAGAATGTGTAAGTGTTTCGAAAGAATATTTATAGATTAAAAGAATATAAATTATATTATCTAAACATTAAACAATTGTAAGTCTATGTATAATCAGATCCGTTTTCGAATTTCTTCTTTCGATAAAAGAGTGTCAGGTCATGTTCTTGGAATTAACTTCTTTTTTACTTTCTCATGCACATAATATGGATAAAGTATTGCAGTCTTTCAAAAATTAATCTCGAGATTTTATGGGTCTTCACGGTTTAGGTCACCCTAAATTCAATAAATACATTTTTGAAAATGCTCGCCTGTCTATGACAAAGATAACTCAAAAGCATTTTGATTCAGACTAGAGAAATTCGGTATCATTTCTTTATACCAAATTTGTATTATGTAAACTTTTGGGCAGATACTGTACAGCGGAAGTCTGTCTATCTTTCTGTTGGAATGTAAATTAACCAGATAACTACAAAAAGAAGAGAGCTGTATATACAAAGTAAAACGTATACGTTTATTATTTAAAGTGTTGAAACCTGTCAAATTTCGAGACCTATACAAATAGGAGTTATAAAAAAGGATTTTCAAAGTATAAATGGTTTATGTTCCTTTGTATTTTGAGAGGCATATAGAGGTAATAACTCAAAATCTCAACTCTAACATTTATCAATTTTTTTTTGAAATATTTGAACTACAATTTCATTCCATGTCAAATTTTTGTTTTAACTGGTTGTGAAGGAAGCGTCTAAAACACAAATTCAATTTTCATATATTATTAAATGCTCCCCAAAATTAATCACTAAATGAACAAGCGAAGGATGAGACGATAGATTGAGCAAAAATGATGAATTCTTGTCAAAGAGTAAGGTTCCATAATTTTCGTATACCAATATTATGCAAGAGGCTTGTATTGAATAAACTTTGTGTTAGAATTTTTGCGAAAACGTTTTGGTGAGATCACTCCGAAATTTCTGTTTTTCTGTTTGTACAATTGAATATGTATGAACTCGATAACTATTAAATGTGCAAATTAGACGAATGAGGTATGTTAGATGATGTAACGTTCCCTTTCTCATTCTTCACAAGCAGAATTTCCAGCCAAGAGTGTCACCGTCGTTTAAAACTCTCAATGGTTAAATGCCTACAGATTGCCAAGGGGAGGGGATCGTCGTGTATTCAACACATATGGTCATGAGTGATTCACCTGAAGGACCACATGTGAGGTTCATCGGTTAAAAGAAATTCATTGCACATTCAAGAGAAAGGAATGCCAAATCATCTGGCTGTCAAATGTTTTCCATGGTAAAGGGACGGTCATAAGGGACTAGATAATATCAAATTGTTCTT
Organism: Argiope trifasciata; assembly: GCA_026543055.1. NCBI lineage: Eukaryota > Metazoa > Arthropoda > Arachnida > Araneae > Araneidae > Argiope > Argiope trifasciata. The sequence continues at coordinate 2,745 of JAPMOQ010005945.1, forward strand.
ATGTAAATATATGGCTGTAAATAAACGAATCTAAACTTCTAATCTTTTATCTGATTTGTCTGGATTAAGATATTTCAATGGAGTTAATAAAACATCAAAGGATTTGTATTTAGAGCAATAAATTCAATATTTTGTGTGAATGATTAATATAAATAAAATATACTACAAAAAATACAATTTATTTTTCTTTTTGGGGATTTTTTCTTGTTGCCCAGTTTATTATATCGATCCAATAGCAACTTTTCATCGATTTTTCGGGCAGTTGTCCAGATTTTAATATGATTGAAATGAAACTGGTCTTTGTTCTCACCTTTTCATTTTACTAACGGACGAAATTTCATGAATAAAATTACTCAGTACTTAAAAGGAACAGCACGGCTCGTTACATCAACTGATTCTTCACTAAAGCACTTCTGTCAAGAGACATCAACCGCTGTCGTTAACTTTAGCGTTTTCTGATTAGTATTTTAATGCGTGAGGGATTTTCTGATAGGCTGAGCTGGAATTTGCAAGGGAATTTTAGGGATAAGCCAACGGATTCTACTCCCTGATCCCTGAGGCACGAAGTGAGAATTTGAAAGCGATGGGGATAAAGATTTTGCATTAAGTTCAATGAAGAGGAAACTAAGCTAAATCAAGAAATATCGGTTTTAATTTAAGCAAAATATACTTGGGTCTCTATTCGACATTTAAAGAGGTTTAGAGAACACTTAGATTTTGGAAATTAGTTTTATATCCGAAACCGGTCATTAAGTTTTTATGAATTAATCATTGTCTTTCGTTTTAATGGCATAAATTTAGAAGACTAGAAATTCCAAATCATTATAGATAAAGATGAAAAAATATACAAATTATTTGATTCATAGCTCCTTTTAAAAGCAATGAACTCATTTAATTTAATGGTTAAAAAATAAAAAGTATATTCTGATAGGCAGAAAATGATTTCATGTTAAACAAAATTTTATAACATAAGTATATATAAATTAATTCGGAAAAGACAATAAGTACACATACAAATGGGAAACATAATATATAAATTTATGTACTGTGTACTTCTTTAATCGTAGCTCGAGAGCTCAATTTATACCAATAGAGTTAGGCATATTTTTCAAATAATAAATATCAGTACCAATGACTGATATTTTGCATTTTATACTGTATCAAGCAATAAGTGCACTTCCAATAAAATTACTATATATTAGTGTTGTAGTTTTTTAATTTCATGTTTCTCATAGCTGTACTTTGGAAATTATCCTTGATATAATTATATTTTAAGCAAAAAAAAAAAAAAAACCCAAAGAAATCATACATTTATTATCAGACCCAATCTTGATATGAACCTTTGAATTTCATTACTTTAATCAAATGAAAGTCTTCTCATTAAATTAGTAATCAAAAAACTCTTTAAAATGCTGAAAAATTATATAAAATACTAATATTTAATATAAGTAATATATAATATTTTACATCCCGTGTTGTGTTATTTCATTCTAGACTTCTATCTCATATTTAATGTGTGTGATTCCAAGCCGAGTTTACGTGACTTTTTTTCCATGTGAGATCCTTTTCCATATCTGCAAGAAACGTTTGGTGATTTTTTTATAGTATAACACTATTTTTATTTTATTATAATCCGCATCACTCTGCAACAAACTTACTGTTAATGTTTCATCTTTGAAATGCAATTTTGATTGTTTTAAAAATTATACATTTTCATCTTTGTAGAAGTGAATAAAACAACTAAAAAGTTTTATAGCTCTTTTATTTAATTTGACTTTCTCATGTTCATAGTATTCCAAACGTTTCAAATTTTCTGCACTTATACATTATATATGAAGAAAATGATGTGTTGTTACTTCAGTACTTCCGAAGTTAGTTGAAAATAAACAAATGATTTATTGTAGTTAATTTTTGATTTTCTAGTGGTGGATCCATCTATTAATGAATTTGAATATAAAAATTAGTTTTCCAAATTCCAATATTTATGATAATAAAGACAAATTAAAGATTAAAAATTTGAAATCTATAAGGAAATACCTGTTTTTAATCTTAAAAATAAGTTATGGCTTTTTTCGGAAGTGTAAGAAATTTTAATTAAAATATTTAACTGTAAAAGTCCTAATTTTGTGTAATAACTTTTTTTCACATTCATGTTTATTAATCATGTTTGGAATTGCAGTTTGAATGACATTTAGGAATATAGGTGTAATATAAAATTAAAAAAATTGAATTTTCTCCTTTTATATTTCGCAGCAAATTCTCCTTTCTCGATTTTTCAGAGTATACATTTTTTTTGTCACAACTTCATTTTTACATTTATGTTTATGAATAATATTTGGATTAGTAGTTTGAATTACATTTATAAATAAACATCAATTAAATGACATTGAGTATTTTGTGTGTGTGTGTGTTTCAAATGATAATCTTTTCAGGTTTTTTTTTTCTTTTTTTTTTGTCAAATTTAAGTCAAAAATATGATACACTATTTATATATAAAATATTCATCAATCATGTACTATTAGATTAAGAGTTTTAAATAAATATTACACTCAACTCTCAGCTCTGAATAAATTAATTGATAAAATTAAATTTTGAATTCTTGGTGGTAGCTCCATCTGTTGGTGAAAACGAAAAAAAAAAATTAGCTTTTCAAAATTTCATAATACTTTTAAAAGCTATTTATAAATTAAAGAATAAAAATTTGCAACTTTTAAGAGAAACTTAGTTTTATATCCATAAAACATTTTTCCTAACTAAAACAATTATCGCTTTCTGGCGAAACTAAACGAATGGTAATTAATAAACATGATTGAAAAAACTGTAAATTTTTTGTTATAACTATTATTTACATTTAAATTTGAGATTCATATTTTAACTACAATGTGAATGAAATTTGGAAATATAGGAATTATATAAATAAAATATTCTAAGTTCTGTTTTTTTCAGACGATAATATTTTTTTTATATTATTTTTCCGCTATTTTCTCTTTTTTGATTGTTTTGAGTACTTCCTAGAAACTTACCATTTTTTACTATGGTGGATTTTTTTGTTCAAATCGAAGTCAAAAATATGTAGCAATATTTAACGATGATATTAAGATTTTTTTTAAGTATTCCATTTTATTTCAATAGAACAGATTTATGTGACTACTTTTTTTGAAGGCTGATGTTTTTCAGATAAATAATAAATCTGACAAAACCTAGAAGTTAAATATTCTTATTTATTCAATCTGGAAAGCAGAATTTTCAGCAAGGGGAATAATGTCCTCGAAACTTATAAAAAGAATATTGTGAATAAATCAGGCTACTTAGAAGAAAGAAGTCACGGCCTGAATAAAATATGCTTTTCAAATTTTTCCTGGTACTATGTTTTATTTATCTCATATTTCACTTCTTTCGAAGCTCTAGTGAATACGAAATTTGTGAATGGAATTTGAATATCACGAGTAAGAAACGTATCCGCATTTATTATTTATGAAAAGAGTGCAAACACGCCCATATTTTATTCTCGAAAAGAAACCACAAATGATTATACTATGTAAATCATACTGAACTCTACCCAACAGTTCGCAGCATTTTATATTATTTTGAAATATTCAGAAAGAAAATTCGGAATAAAACGTTTTAGTTTTTATTACTATAAGTTGCAACAAAATGTTTCATTTCAGATGTAATATAGTATATATTTCAATCAGCTGCTTAATGATTACAGGATTACTGATTTAGGTTTTATGAAAAGCGTCACTAATCATGTTGAACAAATGAAGTCATAAATTCTATATTCTCTTAAATACTCTTAGCTGCTTCCTTTGCTTTGCATAAAGTATTTTTGTGAATTTATATTTAATCTGCCGCACAATAGTTTGGAAATATTTTAATTCAATTTAGCATTTTCACTTAAACGATCATGTCATCATTGGAGAGATCTTCTGGCATTTAATCCTTGCGTATGTATATGTTAACTCTATACAAAAATAATGTTTGGTTTAGACACACTTTTCTATTGAAAGAAAAACATGACAAAAAATTCCACTTATATTGATTAAATCCCATGCAAAATTTGATATATTAAGTCATTGCGTTTTTGAATTATCATGCTTACACACTTATGAAAGTACAAACCAATGGACAGTCACACCATTATTGCATGCGCCTCAAACTTCAATACTGTAGATATAAAATTTATGAAACTGAATTTTTTTCATCTTGCACTCTAATATTAAAAGTACCGTGTTAATTTATATTCGAATAGTCAGGCATACGGATCTCCACTAAACATATTTTATTCAAAATTTGATAAAGATCAGCAACTTTGGAATAAAGATAGTATACAAAATTTAAGCCATATAACTCAAGTCCTTTTTGTGTTGTCTTCCGCCTAAATAGACAGACAGACGGGCTTGAAGGTTTTCAAAAATATATATTTTTAAAATCTGGGAGGTCCAAAATATGAAGTTTCGTCAAAATCACGAGTTTGGATTTTTCGTCGATTTCTATACTTTCTCATATGCTACCTATATGAGAAAGTAAAAACTTATGCTTTAAATAATTATAATAATTTTCCCGATTGACCCACATAATATTTTGTTTAGCAACATTACTATTTCAAAATATACGAGAGTTGGAACTTTTGTAGTGGTAACTCTGCTGTAAAAATGACACACAATCAAACCAAAGGTCACGTTTACCACACGTTAGCTACATACCTACCAGCAAAAGGACTCGCCCTTCCCTACGTCAGGCACATACGGAGTGTCACTAGATGTTTTTAAAACAAGAACCACGAAGTTGGATAGCAATTGAATGTGAAGCAGTAGAGGTTGTACTGCAGTATCATTACACTGGATGAGATTTGGGTGAGATCGTATCAGCCAAAATTGAAACGCCAATCAAATAAATCATGTCATTACAGGTCAATAAGACCTCCGAAATTTCTTCAGAAGCCCTGAAATGTGAAAGTCATCCTAAAGCATAGCATTCCCCCACAGCAGACCGTCCAGAGATTCTTGTGGTATTAAACAAGTCCATTCGATCTATCAACAGAACAGGTGCTGCTACAGGTATTCTGTTGGAAATGGGTTGTATGTAATGATGAAGACTACACTGAAGGATTGTAAAACATGGATAGCTTTTGTAATCCAAGTAAAAGAAATAGTTACCAATGTTAAAGTTGTAACCGTCGTATTTTAATAAATCAATAAATATCATTCACTATTTTATAACTGCTATAATATAATACGATCAACTAAAAATACAAGAATAATTACTGTTTAGTATTAAAGCTGAATTCAATAAGATCTCGATTACGCATGTAAAATGTAGAGAAAAATAAATCTCCAGACAAATTGACACATAAAACTAAGTTTGAAATGACCATTCTATCATAGAAATCCTTGCTTTAAATCATTCAGCATGTTGGTCATCTGATTCCGAGTCCCTATTAGTGACTTCTCCCTTGAAGAGATTCAGGTGGGCTTATAAATAAGTGAGGATTAAATTACTTTGGAGCATCCACCAATTATTCTTAGAGGTTTAGTTCCAGAGTTAGGAGAATTGCCAACGTTTACAATGACATTAAGCGAAGACAGGACTTCATTTTAAATCGGGATCAAGTTTCATTTCAGAGCTGTATAAGAACACTTTTGAATGGCCCATATGAAATTAGAAATTTTGTAAGATGTCAGGTTTTACAAAATTAAGACCTGACCTGAATTAATTATTTAACAAAATTAAGATCTTCATCCGAGTGAAAACTAGTAATTTAGGCTCCGGTATCATGCCGATATAAAGGCTTTAAATCTCATTGAAAATATAACATTCATTAGACTCCTTGAAGAAAATTGCACAGGAGACTGATTTTGGAATTCCGAAGTCATGCACTTCTATTACGTTCATTATGACTTCTCATAAAATTGAGATGCAAAATTTTTTTAACTTTTCGCTATTGGTTTAACTTTTCGTATTTCGTTTTTTAACTTCACGGAATTAAATATACATTTGCAAAATTACCTATCATAATTAAAGCATTTAGATGCTTTCCATTTATCATTTTAAGGAAAAAATATTAATTCTCCATTTTTGCATTTAACTCTGAAGAGAGATTTGGACATTTTTGGGGGATTTATGAATAAATAAAATTTGATAAGTGAAAGGAACACTTTTGGCATATAAATTAAATTTACTATCATTACTTAAAAAATAATTTTAATATTGCATCCATATTCAAAATTGATTGTGTAATATCCATTTATTTTTATTTTATAATAATATTTTACTGTTTCCATGGTTAGAAGCTTTATTTGAAATTTAAGTGAATTTTAACCTATTCGAACAGTGACTTATAACATATTTAACATAATTTATCTGATGATGCTGTAAAATTGAGAATGCTATGCTTCAAGTACATTAAAAATGTTTAAATTCATAAAGAAAGCAATTTATTTCTTAAATTAAAACTTGCAGGTTTTTTTAAAATTAAAAATTGTACTAGGTCAAAACGAAAAAAATAAAAAAATAGATCTTTCACATGCAAAAATGCCCCAGGTGCTTTATTTTTTTTTTCAAGCTCCTTCTAAACATACATAAGTGTAAATAAAACATGTGGAGTATAACTTTTGGCATGGGTATGAAAGTTATTTTGAAATTAAGGTGCATAGGTTTGCTTTCATATCAATATTTGGACACATTTTTTCCTAAAATTGATAATTTTGCATAATGAAATACGAGGGGTGATCCAAAAAAGCTTACCAGGCGATGGAAAAATGCTTTATGATTAACAGACCCTGGATGCAAAGGTAATTAAGATGCGTATGTGGTGGTCACTTCTCTACATAATCATCAAACATGTTAAGGCATTTATCACTCTCTGGACCAATTTGCTTAACCCGTCTGTTGAACTCGTTCTCCACACTATTTTAAATTTCACCGTCTGATAGGAATCTTGCTTCGGATAAGTGTTTCTTTAATGCCGGAAAGAGGTAACTGACACTGGGAACCAAATTGCAGCTGTATGGGGGTCCTGGTTTCAGACTTCCCACCTATAATTTTCCAGTAATCTCTCGGCCCGATTCTTCACAATTGCATTCACCATTTCTTCACAAATGCATCTATTTATTTCTTCACCCCCATGCACTTCAACGATTTGTTTGTGAATGTCAGATGGGGACAGCTTCTTGGCCCACAGAAATCGTATCACGGCTTCCACCTCTGTGCGAAACCACTTTTTTAGACGTCTTGCCATTACTGTCGCAGCTTCAGGTCTCTGTATTAACACTATCTTCTCGAACGTCCAGTTGAAAACAAAAGCTTTATTTGTCTTCAATATGTGTAACAATATTCACATGCACAATTTATAATTTCCAAATACTGCTGCTTGTAAACTTTTTTTTGGATTCCCCCTCGTATAGTCGTTTTGAAATTAACTATTTTAAAACAACATTTAATTCCAACTCATTATTGAAAAAAGGGTATTAGAAATAATTACTCTGCTTTAAAGTAATCTTAGGGCGCCTGAAATATTTATCATAAATACCATCAGTTGTTATTATATATTAAAATTATATCCAATCAAAAATCGTTCAGATAATATATAAGATAAGATAAACATTATCCCTTAAAAACTTTAAGATAGTTTGTTAAGCAGAAATAAACTGAGGTACTGAAATTTAACTCTATGTGCAACTTTTATAATTTGTCCCTTAACGTCTGCAAAATTTCAAGCCAGGATTAACAATAATACATTCCCTTGTTCGTTTTAATAAAATTTTGCCATTGAAAGTAATTGTTTAAGTACGATGCTTAAAGAAATAAAGTTTTTCCACTTTTTCCATACTCCTGTATAATTGCATACTTAGCAATATTTGCTGGAAGTATTATTTTCTAATAATAGGAGTCTTGTCCTTCTAATCTTATTAATTATTTCATAGAAGGAGCCGACAACAGATATCCTCTAGATATGACAGAAAGGAAAAATGAAGTATCGTGGAAGATGGATTAGTCGTTTATTAGCGGATTGTTATTGATCCTCTTCGAAGGGAACGCCTTGCTTTCTCTATCTTGTGTGACGTTACAAGAAAAGGGAAGATGTGAATAATGATGCAATTACCTTGATAGATAGATATATTAATTTATCTCCATGATGTATTCCATGGTTATATTCTGATTAATGTAGTTAAAGGATTTTAACCATTTACTGATTGAAATAGTATTATATGGTTGTCGAGAAATCAGCTTATTTTTCATGTGAGAAATCCCTGGAATAATTAATTATTTTATACTTTTCCATTAGTGAAATAATCTGACATTTAAAGTATTAAGCATTTGACCTATTTTTACGGGGACTGAATATTTTAAATATTTTCGATCTAATTTTCATTTTAAGTTTTTTAAGAATGTTTATTTAATAAAATTATATAAATTCGCTAATAAAGAGGAACATGATTGAAAAATATATAGCCTAAAATTTACACTTATATCCACATAATTTATTTTCTGAAGTATTTAAAAAGTGTAAAATATTTCACAACACTTTGAATTATTCTTTCATTAGGATTCAAAACGAAAATAGTCTTAGAGAACTTCAGCAAAGGAGGATTTCTTGCTAGTAAATACGCTTAGTTACCGCAGTAACTAAGCTGAAGTTGATCCAAGCAGGTCAATTAAAACTGTTACAGGTCAAATTGCGAAATAAATAATTTTGCAAAAACTTCAAATTCAAGGAATAGTAAAATATAATGTTTATGTGGTTACCACAGGATATTATGTGCACTACAGGACAGTAATACGTATGTGCAGAGAAATATATAGCAAGAGGGGTCTTCCCAAAATTTTATTGCACACTTTCTGATAAAAGTGTTTTATGAATAAATCTGCTATACAGTAGCCAAGAAATGATATCCTTACACATGATCAGTATTTTTTCTTAATGTATCATATTATTCTTAGCATGCGGCTAAAAGTATATAAAAACAAAGTTTTTATTTTAAGCCAGTTTTTCCTAACTGATTGAAACAAATATTTGATACAGAACTCCATATGTATTGCAAAATCACATGCCAAATTTCTTATATTTAAGACTTTGTAGACATGCCATTTCTAAATTGTATCTTAAAAAATAAGCATTCCAGGAGTGGACCTCAAGGATAATACTGAAACTTTCCTGCCATCCATGAGTTGAGAAATTTGCACAAAAAGTTTCACACCGAGATAGGGAAAAATACTTTTTCGATATCAATGTAAGGCTTCCATATTAATGGATTTTACGATATTGCATAATAAATCTTACTATCAGTGCAGCAGATAATCCGAAATTAATCTTTTGGCATTGCAATATCTCTACAGCTCATAATATTTTCCAAAAAAAGGAATTAAATTACAGGTTATAAATAGTTAAAAAAAAATAATTGTTTGAAATTAATTATCACAGTTTTAAGATAAATTATGTTCACGCACATCAGAATATTCAAAATCACGATATTCTTTTCGAAAGAAAAGAAGAATTCTCTTTCCCACTCTCGTCAGAACATATAACAACTCATATTCTTAGGAGGATGACATAAATAAGAGGACATTGCTTAGCTGTTAGATATTAAACAAATATATCTCGGATATTCTTTCGTAGTTCTCAGAAAAACTTCTTGTCCTTCAAATTCAACTGAATGATAATCTCTAATGAGAAAAGTGCATGTTCCATGTATTATCAATCTCATGTAACAAAAGGGGGATTTAATTTCAGAGTAATATTCCGGTATTTGGGTGTTTGTTGTAGTTTTTTTTCCGACTGTCTTTTGAGACGTTTTCCAACTGATAAAGTGAAATAAACTGAAGAAAAAAAATGAAATTTTAATGCGAATTATCCATTTACATTTGAGTTACAATCTCTGATATCAAATTTTAAAAAATCAACAAATGTATGATATTTCTTAAAGGTGTGAATGAATTAAAAATATTATTTAAAAAATGATATATTTCGCTTCATGCAAATAATAACAATTCAGCTTTAATTTTTCAATTTCAAATATTCCTTCATGGGTTGAAGCTGAATACAGAAACATTAATGATATTCCCCTGTAGCACACACATAGTATCCGACATTGTATGATGCTAAAATGTATTCAAAATATTAACAATATTGAGGTATATTGAAAAAAATATAATAAAACACTATGCGATATTGGACAATATATTGTATTACTTAGAATAGACAACATTGGTAAAGTACAGCTGAAAACAAATATGCCACTTATCAGGGAATTAATATCGATCAAATTAGAAGAAAACGCCTTTTCCTCACAATACAAATTGAGGTTACATAAAAGGACGAATAATGAATAATGACGTTATTATCTTGATAAATGGTGATATTGATTAATCTCTTAGAAAGAACTCGTTACTTTCTGACAAATGTAGTTACAGGTTCTAACCATTTGTTAATGGAAACAGACTTCAGGAAACAGGTTACACTTTGTATGGAGTATTAACTCTCAAAAGTTATTGAATAATGTCATTTATAAATGCCAAGTATATTTAGATTCTAATCTGTCAAATAAATTGCATATTCATCTAAAAGATTTTATTCAATAGTTATGATAAAGATCTTTTATGGTAAAAAATTAACAATAATTATTAATTTTTAACTATTTATAAATCTAAAATCAAGGTTCAAGAAAAATAAAATGTTATTCCTTAAAACTAGGCTATAAAATATAAAAAAGAGCGTTAAACAGAAATACAGTGATTTAACACATAAAAGATGTTTTTAATAAAGCTAAAATAGGGAGAAATTAAGCCAAACAAAATAATTGCAGCAGTTTAAAAGGCATCACATATTAAGAATTCTGTTAATTACTACATATGAATTTTAAATATTTTGTTTTATCATAAGTATTAATAGTAAACATATTTTTTTTATTTAAAGTACATTAGTATTAACATCGACAGAAACTTACGGCTGTTATATGTGTATAAATCTGGATGAATTTAATATTTTGATAAAAACATGGAGATAATACATATTATATTTATTTATTTTAAGGCGGAAAAAATAATTTAAAATCAGTGAAAGTAATCACATGTGACTAGGGCACAACTGTAATGCTATTTTTTTAACTTTCAAAATCGTGTAAAGATACATATACTTTCTGATAATATGTTCAGAAATTACGATGGAACATATTTATAATTTTATACCCTCCTTTCGTTCTTTTTAGAGAATAGTAGAAACATTTGAATAATTAAGTTAATCCCTCTAGATGTTAAAGAACATACGTTTTCTTCGAATATGTTAAAGGGTGTGAAATTATATGAAATTCAAATAAACAAAGAAATTAAAAGAACTTTTAATTCTGCATTTATAGATTTATAGATGAATACAGGGCTCGGCGTGACGCAGCATTTTTGTTGAAAAGCTTTGAATTTCGAAACATTGGATTTCAGTCTCAAATTCCGTTGTAGAATAAAATAATGATTTCTTTCAAATTAATACCCGTTAGGTCTTCGTGCCTATTATCATAATTTTGAAACGAGCTGATCATTTTGAAATACATAGCATTTTTTATTTACATTAATCCGTTGATTATCTCTTATTTTCAAAAATGTGAAGTATTTAGAGGAAGAAAATTCAAATTCTAAATTTAGTGCTTATTCACTTTAATATCATATGCGATGTAGGTCAATTATTTCTAAATTAATTATTTGGGGATAATAACTTTGTAAGATTAACTATTATTTGCTTATTTGACGTAAACGATTTTGCTTCTTTTAATGAGTTATAAGAATTGACATTTTATTGCGACGATTTTTAAAAATCAGTTAAATTAAATAAAAATTACTAATTGATTTTTTTTAAAAAGATGTATTATACTGATATTTTAAACTTTTTTTATTCATCTTTCTATATGACTAAATATAAATAATTTCATTAAAAATTATGTTTGATGATATTACATTGCTCTTTATATGATATGCTGTATTTTCATCTTATGACAATTGTTTTAACTTTAATTTAGACTTCTGAAATATTTACCTAAATAAACTTAAAGGCAAATAGAACTTGGGTATAATGACTGGAAAAAGGTCTCTGATTTTTTTCTTTAACTTTTACGTTTTATCCATTTTAAAATTTTAATTCCTGAGTGGATGGTTTCTTATACAACAAGATATTTACATTTTTAGTCTTTTCATTTTTTTTAGTTTTTACACAATTTCATTAAATATCTGAATGTTTATAGAACGCTTAATTGTTAGTATAAATTCTAAATATGTATTTTCTAAGCTATGCATCATTATGTTTTTCAAAGAATTTAAAGATTTAGTGGAACAGATGCCAAAGTTTAAAAGCATCTGAATGAAATTATGAAAGAAACACCAGCCATTTCCCTTTATCTTATTATGAAATCAATGCCAAATGTTCATCACATCTATATTTTCCAATTCTGTTTATTAAATGCAATTCAAAACAACTCAATACTCAGTATGATCGGCATCTCCAATAAGCATCCATGATCTCTGATTGCACTAGTTCAGCATATATCAACTCACTTCCATTATTTCAATTAATAATGTTCAAATTTAGAGGATTGATTTCCAGTTTTGATTGGTGCAAATTTCGGAAACGCTGCAAGATTAACCATTGGATTCTGAATTTGAACTTCCAAGAATGATGAGATATTCCCGGAAGCAATAAAATCTATCTAGTTTTTTATACCTGGTTCTCAAATTTCCTATTGTTGAAATTTGCTAAGACGAATTCTGATATAGTTGAATATGTTTAGCACGAAATAAATATGGCGCAATGATGGTTTAAGATACAATTCCATATTCTTATTTCCTCTCAAATAATAAATTATTCTATCTTTCCTTGATAGTGTAAAGTGCAGCTTTTCGTAATTTTGCTATGTGATGGTGAGTCATAAATCTATTGTTATGTAATATTTAATATTTTTAGAATGTAGATAGGGATTTTCAATGCAAAGATTACGTGATACATTTAAAATATCGATTGGAACTGTTAATTCTTCATTCAAAGAGGATTCAAAATATTTTTTTAATAATCATAGCTAAAGTAATGAGTATTGACTAAAATAATACATCCTTTTTCATGCTTATATCCTTAGTATGAAATGTTCAACAATGATGCTCTGATTTTCTTACAGTATGCTCCGAAATTTAGAATGTATAACATCAATAAAATAGTGAACAGTAGTCAACAAAAAATGATGTAGCACCTCTGTAACTTTGTTACTTATTATCATACAATCACAAAATTGGTGTCTATTGAAATGGATTGAGGGAATAACTTTGCGGAAATCGACAAATGGATTAATTAAAGTTAATTAACAAGGTCAATTGATTTTTTTTCACATTTTTTCCATTACTGAAATCGGAATTCTTTTAATAATTTGATTTAACAGGTTCTTTTATGTATTTATATGAATTCGTAATAGTTATCAAAATATACTTAATTTTGTTGAATGAAAATTCCACTCAAAAAGAGTCAATTCACCGAAGACCATATATTAAGTACGTCCAACTTACCAATGGAAAAAAGAACAGTTTTGTGATCTCATCATATGAATTTCAAAGTAATAAATAATACGACTCAGATTTATCCTTAATATGAGTATTTATTTTATTTCAAAATACAAATATTATTTTTCTTTTAATTATTAAATATTGAATATTTAAGAATTTCTATTACTTTTAAAATGAATTCATCATTTAGAATATTTTAGTTTTGTAAATGTGCCGTTGTAAAGCAAAACTAGCGCTATTTTGGGGCGAACCTCGAAACCACCTCAGAGCTAAGAAATTTGCCCTAAAACTTTTTTTTACCAATTTATTTCAAATTTTTAGCAAATTTTTATCGTATTATTATTTTAAACATCTAAGAACTTTCAAAAGTAATTTTTAAGACTGAATATCGTAAAGAAACACCTATCATAAAAATATTTATCTGTGAAAAGATATTTCTTGCCTTTTCCTTTTCTTAGAAATGGTAGCAAATTTGTGGTACATTTTTATTAATAGCAGATTTTTATTAAGATCACTAAATGTCGCCCTTTAATTTGTAATTATATTCGTGTTAGCTGTTTCGTGCATTTATTTAGCTGAATCAATAAGCAAAATCTAAAGACAAAGACGCCTGTCAATTGAACTCCCATTAGTAATTTCGAAAGAAAAATCAAATTGAAAATACCCTCTTCTTTTCTTTTTTTACATCATTCTTCATCATGCTTATTCCAAAGCTGAATAAGGAATGCATTTACTTATATTTCTGATAACATTGGGTAGAAAATATGACGGAACCATCTTTGGAATGCAATTAAATTGAATGAAACAGATTGAATCGAAAAGTATTGAGTGAAGTGTAAAATAATTTTTTTGAAACAATTGTTCCTTAAAGAACATATTTCAGCTAATAAAAATTGATGGAGAAGTCAATAACGTGAAATAAAGGAATATTATAATTGACGGCTCTCAGTATATTATTTTAGCAGCCTGTAAAAAATTTCAATTTACTAGAAATTATACTCGAAGTCTTTGTTTCTATTTCCGCTGTTTCGAAACCACTCTTTATTTTACACATTTATTTACATTTAAAATGATAAATGATATTTAAGATTAATATTATTATTACATTTATGGCAGCTCTAGATTAGAAATATAATTGTCTCATATGAAGAAATGTAAATGGATTTTCTTTAAAAAAATACGAACTCAACAAGAAAAAAATATTTCCGACTTTATATTTTTTATTAAAAATGAAATAAAAGTTATTATTCAACTAAACAGGAATCAAAATGATTTAATATTTGTTGGTTGTAAACAAAAAAAAACTATTTCTCTAGCCTATTAATATATAGAATAAGTAATTCTTTTTCTTCTGCTTTTTTATAATATTAGTTGACCCATTATTAAAAGAAATGAACTGCTTATAAAACACATACTTATTAAAAAATTTATGAAACAAAAAACAGGATGGTTATAATTAAAGTTTCAATTTGAAATGGTCATAAAAGGAGCAAACATTATCAAACTTGGTGATAATTTAAAGAAGATAATGGGAATTTCCTTCAGTACTTACCAGTAGTTCTGAAAATGCACTGTATATAATGCTGTTAAAAAAATTAAACATGATGACACCGGTCTAAAAAAAGTTTAATCGTTACTGAAACGTGTAACAAAGCATGTTCAAAGCTTTCTAAATAATTTGGTGGAACCGAAAGAAGCGATACATCGATTTGTACATGACTTTCTTCCTGTTGAGAATGCAGCATTGTTATTTAACTTGTTTTCAGAAAATGTTGGACACTACATTGAACATGCTTTGTAACACATTTAAAAAAACATTAAACACATTTTGAACCGATGTCATTATACCCGATGTCATATAGTGTAGCCTTGCGACACTGTCATGTTATTTTTTTTTCTTCATATAATTGTTGAATTTTCTCATATTTTCTATATACTGGATATATTGGAATAATAAATGTTATTTAAAAGTGAAATTTTTTTTGAAGAATACCGTTTGTTTTAGCATATATTTTGTGTAAAAAATGCATGTTCCAACGCAATTATATTTTTCAACAGTAATATGTTTTGAAAAAAAAACTAAAACATATTTATTTGTAAAGAAAAATATCTGCAGAATATAATGGCTCATTTTCATGCTGATAAATTCATTAGAAAACTTGATTCAAGTGTTTAATGGTTGAAAGAAGGTCATGGGAATTTCTTCTCTTTTTTTTTAAAAAAAAAAGATTAAAACTCACCACTATGGATCAAAGGGCGATATATTAATACTGTTAAGCAAAATAGGACATGAAGACACGGTTTAAAATGGATTTAATCATGACACAAAGCGTGTTCAATGTGTGTTATAGCTGATATTCTAAACAATTGGACGAAATTGATTCACCGTGGCATAAGTAACATTATTCATCATATGCAAAGAGTTACTGATGAGAATACAGTAATGCAGCTAAACTTGCTTTCAGAAAATAGTGGTTGCCACAATACACATAAGTTGTACCACTTTTTAGACATGATTAAATGCATTATAAACCGATGTATTCATGTCCTATTTTGACTAATAGTATTGTATACGGCGCCATTTCTTACCCTGGTGGTGAGGTTTAGAAGGTTGTGTACAAAATGTACAAAATTGTGTAGTTTAAATTTTTCACGACAGAATATTTATAAAAGGTTAATATAATATTATCAAGAAAGTTCAAATTAAAACGTACTTCTATAGTGGTTTATCTTAATAAATATTTTGGTAGATAATCTAAAGTAAATTCTGAAATTTTGTGATTATAAAATTAATCGTATTATTTTATTAATTATTTAATTTAGTGATAATTGATATAAGCCAAACATTGATGTTATGTAGTTAAAATGGACTGCTTTATGAAGAAATTTATTTTAAAGTAGCTTAGATGGTCATATACCCACTATCAGTATATCATAGAGCCTTACAGGTAAATACCCATTATATTCCATGGCTATTCATCATTAACATGTATCCTACGCCTCTACGTTCGTTCCGTATAAATTAATTCATGCATTCATTCATACCTGTTCTTAATGATCTCGTTGATGGGGCTTCAAAACAGCCTTTGAGATACTGTTACCTAAGGTGCTGAATCATATGATTTCCAATTCATCAAATAGCTGTGGGCGCTGTTGATGGACTTTATGGCTTTCTATTTGTAACTTATAGCTGAAAATGCATTTGACAGAACTCATGACCAGTACTTAACACTAGAACGTCTGGGATTTTGATTAAATTCATTTCGACATCGTGATATAAAATAATTGTAATAATTAAATAATTGCAGGACTACTGTTTAATTTTCAGATATATTAATATTATTTCATCTAATTATCATATATTATGACCCATTATATCATAAAATCTATATAAATCTATATTCTTAAATATTAGTGTAATAAGTAAAAGCATAGTTTTTGTGAGAATGCAAGTTTTTTAATCCTTAATTATCATTTTTATGCATAATGTTTTATACATACTTCATTTATAATGGTTACAGTTATATTAAATTTTTCCTGTACATTTCCGCATTGCTTGTCGGACCATTACTTTGTCGCAAAACTTTTCTAGCCCCAAATCTGCCCCGAAACAATTAATTAACCTGTCCCATACGTAGAGATATGTATATATTAGGATTTACAAGAATATTATCACGATCCACCATTCTAGATTGTCTGATCTGCACAAGATTCGAAAATCAAATGATTTTTTTATTGGAAGATAAGCAAATGCTGTAAAGCGAGGCATTTAGACACAACAATTTTAGAATTGTTTATTCATTTCTCAGTGAAACCAATAACATTGCACTCAAGGTCAAACAATGAGCGATAATAGGTTGGGAAGCTTGTTTTATTTAGTGTTCTATCGTTTGGTGAACGACATCTATTTACAGTGATAAATAGCCTTGATGTCGAAACGACACCAGCAAACATTCTAGAAATATTTAGGTACATAAGTCGTATAATTCACAAAACTGTTTCCGTGTAATCACCATGGAAAATGTTTAAAGTCACAAAACATTTTTAAATTCCCTGCTAAAACGCATAAATCAGCACATATTATACATGCTCTGGCTTCCAATCGACACCTACGGACGTTCTAGTGCCAATGTATAACTAACTGAAATTGGATCAATTCAATAAAGAATGTTTATAAGATTTTTTAAATTTTTATTTAAAGTTTTATGATTTTATTTGAAGAGCAAATTGGCTTTTCATGTTTGTCTCCCAGAGATCATTTCCTTTATTATGAAATAAATAGGGATTTACAGTGATCTTTCTTAGCTCAAATGTGAATTAACTAGAAAGTACCAACTTTATTTTTTTCTTTCATTTACTTTCTTGAAGATGAGTCATGACAAGTTAAGATAATGAAATTGTATGCAAAAATGCATTTAAGATTTTTGATTTGCAAAATTTGATTGATCTCTTTATTTTAGACACCCACACACACCAGTAATTTTCTTAATATGTTGCTTTTCAAACTACAAGGTGGTTGAAATTAAAGATACACATTGAAATGGTAATACAGGAAAAACTACTGGTCGAAAAAGTAATGGTTTATAGGTTATGAGAATTTCTTCTCCACCAAAAAAGTTCAAAAACACACCTGCAAAGGTAAATGGGGTTATATGCAATATTTTTAAGCAAAATAGGACAAAATGTGTTTAATCGTTTCTGAAACATTTTACAAAATAAATTTCTTGTGGCCTCCACTGTTTTCTGAAAGCAAGTTAAATCGCATTATTGCACTCTCAACAGTATCTCTCAGCCGGTCAGGAGGAATGTCACACACATGTCGACGTAACGTATCTTTTAGTTCAGCCAAATTATTTTTACTATCACCATTAACATGTTTTTGAGATAATACACAATGAACATGATTTGTAACACGCTTCAGAAACGATTAACACATTTGAAAGAATATCTTCATGTCATATTTTAGCAGAGAAAAAATTCCCATGACCTCTTCTAAGCCATTACAAAGCTTGATAACATTTGTTTCAGAAGTTTTCCTTTTTTGACCATTTCAAATTGTAACTTTAACTGTAAATACCCTATATATTGTTAAGAATTTTTTTGTTTGCATTTTAATTTTATAATTTGAACATGTGATTAGAAAGAAGTATAAAATATGCTAAACAGTTTTTACTTCCTCATATAAGAAATATAGTGAGGTTGTGAGGTCCACTTACAGAGAGAACTAGATCAACATTTCCTTTTACTACACAGCAATGCGAAATATAATTAATTTACGAATGTAATGAACCTCAGAAGAATGGTGAAAGATTGAATGTTGTAAGTAAGAAATTCTGATTTATAAAAATAATTGCATATATTCAAAGAAATATGACAATCAAGCCTGCAATAAATCAAACTACTTGTATTTCTTCTGCAATTCAAACTTAAAAATAAAATTTCAGTTATAATTGCATCATTAAATTTTTGCTCGTTTCCTTAAATTTATTACATCATTAGTCAAATAATGTTGTAATTTCTTTTAAAGTGTTCTTCTTTGGGAATGTAAGAAATTATTAACTTAATATAAAAACTACTCCTAAATCACATCGCTCGAATATTATAAGCTTCAGAATCTACTTTTTCTCCTGATAATATTATTTTCAACTGCCCTGAAAATTAATTATATTGCGATTTAGTAAAGAATTTACTTTTTTCTAGTTATTTTTATTCTTAATTTCATGTAAATAGATAATAAAAATAATTTTAATCTTGTTACCTTGTGATCATTTCTTTGCTTTTCCTTGTAACTGTGTTAGTTCATGCGTGGAATTATACAATAGTTTCAAGGTCTATACGATCATATGAAACAATTTTAATAACTGGATTATATGCTGATTAAAAGCTTGTATTAAAGGCATTCAATATTATCATTTTGTAACCTAGATGTGACTTTATGGTTATTCTATAAATGTCCCCCACAGTTGTAATAGTCCTTCACATTCTTGTGAATACAGAAATGATGGAGATTCGGCTACCTGCTAATGACAGTACGTACTTACAAAGAGAAGGGTTGCACCACAGACCGTGATGGCCCTTAGGACTCAATAATTCCCGCCATTTGTGGTGATTTAATCAGTCAACTTTAAACAGAGAGCCTTAATTAATCGGGATGGAATAGTTAGTGTGATTGTATCGTAAACGTTCTCCTGATATTATATTTTGAAAACACAAATAGAAAAAATACTATATTCATTGAATGGAGAAATGCTGATGGCATCTTGTACGTGTTTAATCCCTATATTTGGCAGTTATCGATATTGTTCATCGATTTATAAGATTCGAACAGGCACATTTTAAAAGAATATGTTTCAAAAATATGTGAATGCTTATTTAGGCCTCTAAATATTCTCTCAGTGCAACAGAAAATGATTCTTCTGAGAAGTCAGAAGAAGAGAAGTCATGGTATCGCATCCTCATTAACATGTTATATTCTCGAATAGAATGTAGATTGTCCAGCAAATGGAAAGTTTTTCAAAATATTTGAGAAGGTGGAACAAATAATACTTGCAGAAGTGAACAAGAAAAAAAAATACTTTACTTTAGCAGTATAAGTAGTTGCACTATTTTGAAATCAATGAAAAGTATTTTTTTTCTGTAGTTTTATTTATATTACATGTTATCCAACACATCAAAAATAATATAAAATATTATATTGCCTCAATACCATAAATTCAATGTGTCATTAAATTTATTAATTTTCACGGTTTAGAATTTCTACACAAGGAGGATGTAAAGGTAATTTTATATTCATAATAATTAAGAAATTTATATATTATCAGAAATTATTGACAAGTTTTTTCATAAAATTATAGATAAATCTTAGACATTATTGTTTGATGAATTCTAATTCAATATCAGAGAAATTAGAACTTATCAAAAACGCTGTCGCATCTGCCACAATTGAGGAAAATCGGTTCCTATAAATTCTTCTGACACTCCTTTGCATTAAAATATAAAAATCAAACTTTAGATATCCAAATGATTAGAATTCTTTTTGTTTGATCATCAGTATCCGAGAAAAATTTGCATAATGAAGTTTCCTGAAATCAAAACGTCAAAAATAATTAATGGAAACTTATAAGATTTATCTCTGATTTAAATGCATTAAGTAATTTTTAAAGTACAATTCATGCTTCAATGCAATACACTTATTGAGAAGTTTTTTATGCAATGGAAATTAGAATTACTCATATTTTGTGTTGTGCTCATTGCGAAAAGCGGTAATAATAAACTTTGAAAATGTCAGAAAAATGTTTTGGTTTATTGTTCGAAGAGATTACGATGGATGATCAGTTGAATTATAATACATTTTGTAATTGAGTTCTTTAAAAAAATACTTTTTCTATTTGCAACAACATTTTAAAGTGCTGCAATAAAATTAAACTAAAACAGTCATACTTTGTCCAAATAAATAAATGTGAACTCGATGTAAAACAAACAAAAAAAAATGCTAAAAATCCTTCATACTTCAAATACATTTCCATACAAACAAACATTCAGCAAAAAGGAAGGAAAGTTTCAAAGACAACTTTAATGGATGTCGATCAAATAATGCCAGATCCATGATTCCAGGGCTTGGGACTGAACTAAAATATATCGTTGTTTATTAATAAAATAGATTAAATATTTCTAACAAAATTCGGCTAAAACTAAATGTCAGTAGTGGATGTATGGAGACACAGTCAACAGGCCACAGTAACAATAATGTCACTGTTGCGCATGGATATAAAGCCAACAAAGCACAACCTAGGAATATACAAGCAAGAAGCAGCAACAAAAAAGAGAAGTACAAACAACGCAATAGTAACAAGCAGCGCAAAGAGCTTAGAGCAAGATAACTCGCCCAATTAATAGCTGAACTCAAATGGTTGCCAAACGGCTTGAATAGACAGGGTAGAGAAGGATAAGCTGACGCTTCAAAATGGTCCTATCACCAAAATATTCAAAATTCTAGTATAATTTATTTTTCTCCAAACTTGAGGTCACGCCCCAGAATAATTGATCCGACATGATATCAACATCCAACTGACTGTTCATGAAACGTTCTTCCTTACAATGAATCAATTGTGCTTAAAAGAAACATTAGAGATTTACAACAAATTATTTATTATTGGCAAAGTATGGAATGTATAAAATGTCTAAGCATTGTAAGTAAGGCTTAAAACTAGTAAGGTATGAAAGGATTAATATTTCAAACATTTCTTAAGCATTCCATTGAATGCTAAATGAGCAAACAGCGAAGTATGAAATACAGCTCCGATTCTTTTTAAATACCATGCGCCAAGACACGTGAATTTTAACACTCGCCTAAAGTTCAGAATTTGTCAATTGCACTTTGGGATCTGTTCGGGAATGTCAAAAGGCACAATTTTACTTAAATTTGTTCGACAAAAGATTAGTTTTTTACTATGCTGCATGAAAATGAATGAGCAAGTTGCATTGTAGGAGATGTAATTATGATCTGTAACTAAGAAACAATGATTCGGAAATGAACTGCCCAAAATTTAATTTAATGTTGTTAGAAACAGATTTTTAAATCGAAACCACTTTCCTTTCTACTACTTACCATTTTGCAAGAAGTATTTTAATTTATCCTTTTTATATGACACTTTTGTTTCCCTCAAAAATAAAAGCATAACTTTCTTTTTTTTAAGTATTTTGAATTTTTTTTTCAATCGCCATCTCATTTTTTTTCAGAATTATGTTTATATTTTTCAGGAATGCAAGTCGTTTGTATAATAGACTTATCAGAACTCTTTTTCATACTTTGCCTAAATAACAGTTGGCATTCCATAGAATGCCTAGGTATTAGATAATGTCTAAGAGAAAGTATATTAAATCTCATATTTCAAATTTTTCCTAAACCTTTTCGGCATTATATGCAAGGATAAGGTATTCTATAGAGCACTGGTGCTTCATATTTTTCCAGCAAAATATTGATCATTTGCTCAATGCAGCACGGAAATTATTTTTCCTGTAGCATTCGCACTTTCTCTGAAAAAATATATGAAATGCCTTTATTCTGTTATTTAAAATTTGAAAATAAATGCATGAATTGTGAGTTACATAATTGTATGTTTTAACTTTCCTTTAATGTGTCGTATGTGTCTCTATCAATGCGTTTCGTTCGAAATATTATTGTACATCTACCCCTCTATCATAATAGAAAGTAGAAGATATGTATAAGGGAAGTGTCCTGAATCATATACAATACTTTGCGAAATTTGCTCAAAAACTTGCCAAGAATGCACAAACGTGATGCAAAACTAGAGTTAGATATCATGAAAAAATACAATAGCGTTTTATTTAATACCCTTACATAAGCACCTAACGGAAATGCAATCTTTCCATTTGTGGCATTATACCATTTTGAAAGGGATTTAAAGTTTTAGAGAAGAGCCGTCACCACTTTGTATTTGGTCTTCTATCTGATACACGTATTGACAAATCTAAGCCATAAAATTTTATATTGAATTTCAACAGTCTAGACATACTCATTCTTCAGTTGTTGCAGCAATAAATGCGGATAAACAGGCAGACATACTGAGACATTTCTAAAGCCATTTATTAAACTTTTTTATGGCTGCAATAAATTTTCTTTACAAACTTGATTTAAGTGAAAATGATATAAAATTCCGAAGATAAATTTCCTATTAAGAGATAGTGTGTAGAAAATAAATTCAATTTAAAGCCTCTTGAGAAATAATAAAATATATTTCGCTAAAAAAATTAAAATATTCTTTAGTTTTATTTATTAAATATATTGATTTTATTTATTGGATAATTAATATATAAGAATTAGAAACGCGTTTCAATGTTTTGTTTATAACTTTTATTTTCTCTTGCAGTAATAATAAAAAGAAAAAAAGTAGCGTCAAAATAATTTTAAAAAAATTGACAAATTTGTTAATTTTTTGACCTTTTGGAATCTAGAAATACCTTTGAAAAGACCAAACATTATTTTTGAAATAATATCTATCAGCTGTTTTGTTTGTTCACATATAAACAAGGAACCGCTTTTTATTAAATGTTTGAAATCTGTATTTTGTCTTCATACTAAATTTGTATATTTCTACGAAATTTTGAACGAAATCAATCAACAGAAAATCTATATAATGTTTGTATCTTAAAGCTAGATTATTAAATTTGTAACTAAATTTGTCAATGGGTTATCCATTTCTATATATCCTAATGCATAGAAACGCGATGGCTGATAAATAAAACTTTGTATGTGATTTTAATAAAATAGTAGGGTTTTTTTTATTGAATTTTTGTTTCCTCTGGACTGCAGAAGTGCTTACTTCTGCTATCCACTTTTTCAAAAATCAAAATTTTACACAGGGGAATCAAGCCTTCGCTCAGCAGTGACCTAAAAATATTTGAGATGGCCACTACAGTTGGTTTCATCAAAGTAGGTGTTGCTTAGGATTTTAAAATAAGCATAAAAATCTATGCAAATAAAAATGAGTGTTAGTCTGTATACCACTTATGCTCTACCATACCGCTCATCCCATTCCGATAAAACTTCGACAACATATTGCTTGCACTTACGCAATGGTTATAAGTATAATACAACTATATAAAATATTTAAAAAAATGTTATCAGATCTATTTACCACATCTATTAACCACTAAATAACTTTCCAAGAAGACAGAACATATTCAACCAAGATGCTAAATTCAAGCTAGACGTTAATATTTCGAATTTATTGTATGTAAATGCAATATCAGTTTTTCTCTGAGGTAGTAGTTTTAAAGTAGTTATCTTATAGACTAAAAATTTTATCTAAGCATTTAATAAAATTTTAGTTATTTTTTTAATTAACTTCTGAAAATGGTTAGTACAAATAATTTTGCACTATTTTAGTTTTCAAAAAAATATATTTTTCAATTATTTATTAATTATTAAGATTTTATGGCATAACTATATTTATTATATTTAATTAATTAAAAAAGAAAATATTTTAATCAAATTGTTTAATATTATACTTGAGAACTCTGAACGAGTGCTAAACAAATCAAGAGATACAATAAATAATTTCTTTCATTACTATTCTGAAAGAACACCAAGCATTGCAATTCTAAATGAATACCCAAATATAATATATAAAAATTAATATTTGTTTGAAGTATAAAATAATAAAAATAGAAAAAAATACTATTTATGCTTTTCTTCTATATACCCTACGTTTTCAATGAATGTATTCATTGCGGACAAGAAAACAAATACCATTTTTCCTATCATTCTTAATTAAACAAGATAACAATTTCAAACTTCAAAATGATATTTTCCAGATTCTATGCAACAGGTACCAGTTAGTATAATATTAAAAAAACGAATAATTTTCATTAAATTTGAATCAGTTGGAATTTATTGAAAATAAATCTTTATTATTTCAAAAGTATGACTTCTACTGCTTTTCTAGATGAAATATCCAACTCCAATGGTATGTAAATATTCTTGAGAAAATGTGGAGTATTTTATTTTCTCCATACCATTTGAAATAAAATGGAATGTACTCAATTTTCCTCATAGGTGAAAATTTTGTCACATATTTTAATACTACCGTCCGTTAAAAGCTAAAGACTGAAAAAAAAATGTTAACTCTTTACTAGGATTTTTTTAAAATTAAGTCTGGAAAACTTTCAGCAGTTCCATTGTCTTTCAGTTCTGTTCTCATGCTTTCAAAAATTATGAAATTAAAAATGAGCAAAATGAAAGAAGTCAAATTCAATTTTTCTTATCATTCTGAAAGGAAGGAATTGAACTTCCGATTTTTCAACAAGGAGTTTGACTAAATACATAAATAATACAGAGATTTTTTAACATTTATTGGAAAGCATATTTTCATAAAATTTACAACATTCTTTAGCTATTCTATATTAGGATTTAAAAAAATTTAAATGCTAAGCCTGCCTCGATATTTGGAGGATTTGCTATCACTTTTACATGGAAACCCATATTTTAGCTTAAGCTAATACATTTGCAGGAAAACAGCACCAAACTGTCAAGGTTCGAAACATATTTTTGCTAATGATTTTAATGTAATATTTATATCATTTTGTTATCAAATGCTTGCGTCAACATAATTCTTTTAAGAAGTATCAGTAATTTAGTTTTGAACTAATATATTTTCAAGAAAACTGCGCCAAACTGTCAAGGATTGCAACTAATACTTTTTTTAAAACAATATTTGGGTACAACTCATATTTCATTGTTGTGAAATACAGACTACAGCATAGTTCCTAATAACATACATCAATATTTTAGCTTTGTGCCATTATATTTTAGATAAATGCAAAGCAAATCTAGCAGGGTGTGCAACCCATTTTTATGAACTATATTTGGTGACTAATTATGTAACATTGTTGTTAAGTACTAGTAACAACATAGTTTTTGAACAGATGCATCAATATTTTAGTGTTGTACCAAATACTCTCCAGAAAATAACGCCAAATTGTCAAGGTTTGCATCATACTTTTATGAACTATTCTTGATTACTATTTATATTACATTGCTATCACATACTGGAGACAACATATTTCTTAATAAGAGGCATCATTGCTTTAGCTCCAATAGAGTTTTAGGGAAACATCGCCAAACAGTCAAATCTTGCAACATATTTTTGTAAAATATGTTTGGCTACTATTTATATTATATTGTTGCCAAGTATGGCGGTGATAAATTGGTGCATTAAATAGCATATATTATTGTTATGTATAATATGATTTGGCATATTATTCTTTTATTAGAATATCATAACAAGAAGCATTCGTCAAAATAAAATGAGAGGCGTCAACATACAGTTTGACGATGAGTGGAACCATCCTAATGGAAAAATAATCCTTTGTCTCCATTCTTTGTGAAAGTCAATTATCAAAAATTTTAAATAAATAAAAATAAAAAAGAACTTGATTCCTTCTATGATGCATTCAATTAAATATCAAACATATTGCCAAAATGAAATCACCCACTTACCTATTGCAGATGTATTCGAAACTAAATAGTTTGGTATTCCTACGTCAAAATCTGTTAAAGTAATCAAAAAACGATATTACGCATTTTTCCGAAGACGTTATGTAATTCAAAACAACTTCGTGGGAAATATAATCTCAGGATACACCTACGCATTGAAATATGGGTTACGTCAGGTAAAAATCCTTTATTACAAAAATGTATTTTAAAATAGACATTGTATTTTGTTCTTTTTATTTCGAAAGCGATCACAGACAAATTACATTCCATTGTTGGATATAAACAAATAGTTTTTCTATCGTTGGTTCTGGAGTTCTTTCATTTTATCAATATATAAAAAGTATATAAAAAGACCGAAAGAATTGTTTCTTAAAGTTTCAAATATTTAATAAAATTTTTCAAAAAGCTTAAATCACAAGATATTAGGTATACAAAAAATTTTGTTGCGTAGATTGAAAATGTCTGTTGTTATCACTCTAGTATTGCATTAATCTTCATTATTATTAATAATGAATAAAATTTGTGTGTGAGCTTTTGATGTCAAAAGGTTGAATAAGTTGAATTAAATTTTCAACTTTTTTTTAACTAAATGGCAAATATTTACCTGCATCTTGTTGCGATTTCTTTTCTTTTTAAAACTTTTATTGTTTAAAATTTACAAAGAAATCTGACATTTCAATACAAATTCTTTCTCCATAATCATTTCCAAGAATATATCGAAACTCTTGGAAATATACAAGAAAAAATTCTTTACCACCTTAAATATTTTTACATAAACATAATAATTTAAAAAAAATTAAATTATTTTCACGTACTTTTTTCTTGAATGCTATTATTTCTTTTAAAAAAACAATTTTTAAGCAATTTTTTGAAGTATAATTCTTGGTTTTAATGATTTTTACCCCCTTTTTATACTTTCATCGAATATTTAATTGTGTAATTTTCTTCGGGGAAGAGGTATCATGTTTCACTACCAGAATAGTTTACATGAAAAGTAAGAAAATATTATATACCACAAATTGTGGCGTACAAAATTACGTCAGTACCTTTACAGATACTGGAACACAATGTTGAGCTGCTTTTAGAAAAGGAAGAAAATTCTCATTAATTCCTCAACTAATTTAAAATAAAAGTTTGGAGCATATCTGATCTAAAAACAGAAAAATATTTTAATTAATAAGTAGGCATTAACTCATTTGTAATTAATCTTTATAGTAATCACAAAAATGTCAATGTTTGTCTTTTGTTGCCAGCACAGACATAATTGGTCAAGGATACAGTTGGCAAAATGTATAGCATTCTTTATTATTTATCTTAAAGCAATAATTTAATCATTCATGAATATATTTATGTAATTATACACATGCATCTATCACTTATTCTCTAATATAGCCATATAGAGTTTTCGGAAATAACTTCTCAAATCACATTTACATCATTGCAAAATATTTAATAGATTTAAAATAATCGTGCCGATTCAATTGCGATAATGATCATGTTATCGCAGATTATAAAAAGTAATCTCAGATTATTAAAAAATATTTATAAGATATACAGTTACATTTCTTATAGGTTCATGTACAAATATTCTTTTAAGAAGACAACATAAATATTAAATTATTTCCTGTGACATTTCACAAATATTTAAAACCAATAAAAAAACAACAGTCAAATCTCCGATGGATTAAAACATTTCCAATGACGGCACTCACATAACCAAGAAGACTTCAAAAGTTGAATATCGAATTCACTTATTTTAGAACTCTAAAACAGCGGATTCAGTCAGATAAATGCAACAACATTGACATAGTGAATAATTATTTGTCATAAATATTCATTTAAATCAGAATTGTTTGCATGGCAGCATTTTAGAAAAGAATAGAAATGCCGATATAAAATTCACGATATTGTCAAAAAAAAAGCCTCCGCCAAATGTTTGAAACAAACTAAAAAAAATACTTTTGTTTCCCAGATACTTTAAGAATACGTTAATTTATTCTATATGAAATAGTTACCTGCTTCAGAAAGTTGTTAGAACAATTCTTTCAACAAATTTGAAAACTTTTGATTTTCTCGAAACAATGGACACAATTTTATTTTTCTAAGGTATTTATTTCCAAAATGCTTATATTAATATTACGCTAACAGGAAATTTCACAAAGTTAATTAAACATGAACTTATTTTGAAATAAATCTTTGTTACAAGAATGAATTTCTACAATATATAAATAATCAAAAGATGTTTCACATTTTAAGTTAAATTACTTAAGTAAAAATGTCTGGAATTATCAATATAATTTTTTTTAATCTTTGTTTTCATTGCCATTAACGATTTTAATTATTCTCTTCAAGTTTCTGAATTTGTAACTTACACTCAAAATGAATGAAAGATTTTATTATTTTAAAAGAACATTTCTGTGAAGCCATAAATTACTTTTAAAAGTAGAACTAAATTAAAAAATTCCACTTTTAAAATCGCAAGGAAATTATGAAAATATTTATTTTTCTTTAGCTCAGAAATATATAAAAAAATTGTAATAAATGGTTTTTAAAATTTAAAAACTGTTCAACTAAATGTCTGTAAAAACATTAACAAAACATGTAAAAGCACAAACTGTAACACTCTGTAAAAATATAATTTGCATATAAAGAAACCTAAATCTTAAAAAAATTATCACCGACGAATAAAGACAGGATACTTCCTTAAAATCAACATGATTTACAAAACGAAAGTACCTGAAATAAAATATTAAAATAACTCGTCAATTGTAAAAGTAATAAATTGTTGAAATATACCTGCTTTTATCCATTGAAAGCGATATTAAATAAGAGAAAAATGTAATATAAGTTAAAGTACATTTGAAATTCATTTTATTTTTTGCCATTTATACCTCTTAAATACTAACCAAACAACGTAGTGATCAAACTGAATTTATTCTTATCCTGGTTATTTGATAAAACGCTTATTAATTTTCAATCCAATTTAACCGGAAACATGAGAGTAAAACTAAAATGTCTTTGAAAGAAAAAGAAAAAAAAAGAGTCAAATAAATCAAGGGTAAAAATGGAGGTTGTGCTTCGTTTAGAGCAAGCGATTTTTTTTCATGTTCCCAGTTCAGAACATGTTTTATTTCATTTATTTATTTATTATTTTTT